>JAHWFP010065803.1:1560-23531 GCA_023313725.1 Lithobius niger
TTATCTACCACGCACCTTGACATTAACTTTTATTACAGTTCTTTGGACGTCACCGACATTCATCAATTACGTCCTGTTTATTACTGATTGTACACTTTCACCTCATACAGTTTTCTCGTTCATCCACGCACGAACAAATACATTTTCCTGTTGCATCATTTTTCCGCATTACAAAAGCTCATAATATGTTTTATAAGTACATTACGTGGGCACTACTTCATCAACACATCTATACAGTATTTTTCCTTGTTATTGAATACCTCCGCTTGTAATGACGTTCTTTCCTGTTGCATAATGACAAGTTTTATTATTGAATTTGGAGGTTGCGTGCCGTTACATGCAAGCGTTTCAGAGAATTGTATTTTTTTTCGCGTGCTAAGCATCAAAATGGATTTGGATAGAGGTTATAGACTGCTCTTTGATATTTCTGGCATGTATTTTTTGGTTCGTGCACTTAGTGAGTGATGTTTGTTTGAATGTTAAACTTTGTTAGCTGTAGGACTGGTAAAAAATTCGCAAATTTTATACTTTATTTCCTTCTTATGGACCAAGTACCTAAGGTTCACCACCTACTCACGTGCCATTAGTCAGCCACATTATGTCATTACTGATTGTAATTTTCCTCGTTCAACCTTCCTCTTGTATCACATAGTGGAATGGATTTAAAATGTGACGTGAAGTCGGTTGCTATGACAACACGTTCTTCATGTTTCAGAACCGTGACATCATTGTGACGTCATTCCGTGTGAGTACCTTATTGGTTGACACGACACGTGTTATGTGGTGTCATACATTACCATAAGTTAAACCGGATGTGGCCCTTGTTTTTGAACCGTAGGTATTGGCCTACTATCGTCAGTAAAATTGACATCATTCCTTCCAGTCAACCACAGACATAAGGGTGGAATAAAACTGGGCTAAAAAAATTGGAGGTATTTTGTAATTTAATAGTTCGGAAAAGTTGTTAATTGAGCCCCTGATAACTGTGTAAAATGTGGTTTTGATCAAATAATGCCTTGATCTGCTCCATGGACCTTGAAATTTAACATTTTCTTCCGTAAACATGGTTTTAATGCAAATGTTTGAAAAATATTTCTTTTTTAAAATTTGTAATTTAATAGTGCGGAAAAGTTGTCTATTGGGGCCCTAATAAATTGTGTAAAATTTGGTTTTGATTAAATAATACCTCGATCTGCACCAAGGACCAGGAAATTTACTTTTTTTTCCATAAAGGTAAATGTTAAAAAATTTAATAAAAAGGTTAAAAACTTTCAGCTTTTGGCTGCTTGAGTATGGTGGCATGGATATGATATAAGCCATTCATTTATAAGATAGCTCACTTTTGGCATTAGCTGAAGATCTCCGGCAGTGATTCCAACTGTCATAGGGTGCTTCTGCAACCTCGAAAGTAACCATTCTGTTACCTTTGAATAAGATCTACATAATCCGTTGCATCAAAACTTCCGTAGTGGTAGTTGGAAATGTGCCAAGCTGCTAGAAATTGTAACTGTCCGTTAGATTTGCAATAGAAAGCTCTAGGTAAACTTTTGCACTCATTCTGGCTTACAGTATCTAATCGTACCCTACGCTTATAATTAGTAACAAAAAAAAACACTGAAAATCTTCGCATATTGGTTGAATATATTGTGAAAGTCTATTCGTCAACGTAGTTTGAGAGCAAGGATAACCCCTCATGCAAACACGGCGCAAAGAGATTGTTGAAATCAATAAAATCCTCTTGTTACCTAAGTGAAGAACTAAAGCGTGTAATTGAGCCGGTAATAAAAGAAATGGTTTCTTCGGTCATCTGGAAAATATTATATTCATAATAACTGATGAATGACAGCACGTCAGGACCCTTGGACTGCGACGAATCATGAAATCAAGAACAAACACAGGATCGAGTTAAGTTCATTGTTTCCAAATACCACCATTAAATTTTGATGTAACGAATTATGTAGATCTTATATAATCCATAGCAAACTTGTGAAATTACAGAACCACCAATGATATTTGGATTCTCTGATGGAGTCAGAGACCTTCAGCTAATGCTGCTAGAGTGGGCTCTCATCTATAAATGGCTTCACTGCACTGCAATGCACTGTGACTGAGGTTGGCGCTGATTACCAAGCTGTCGATGCGCCATTAAGCCTCAATTCCCCCCCCCCTCATCTATAAATGAAGAGCTTACAGCATTTCCATGCCACACCCAAGCGGTTGATCGCTATCTCAAATCATCCCAAATGCATCTGCTTCACGGTATGACCGGAACAGACGATATCGTACGGGCACGATTATGATCATGAAATACAATGCAAAATATTAATACAAAAAGCGATTATCGAATGAAGTGGAAACACCGGAAAAAAGTATATGTTTGGGTAACTCAAATGGACAATTTGAGGATTTCTCAACAACATTCAGGCATCTTGATAAATTATTGTAGATAAACAAAATTATTTCTTTTAAATTTTCTGTCCAACAATCTCAAGATGTTAATGTAGAAGTTCTATGCTATCAGAATTCAGAAGTAAAAGATTTTAGCATTTATGTGTAAATTTCTTAGAATTACTTTTATGGAAAAATTGGTACATTTCAAGGTTATTGGGGCCGATCAAGGTATTATTTGATCGAAACCACAGCTTATTAGGGATCCAATACACCATCTTTCCACTCTATTAAATTAGAAAATATTAAAAAGAAATAATTTTCTTAAATTTGCATTTAAACACTAAAACGGTGTTTACGTCAGAAACTGCTAAATTTCGAGCTCTTTGTGGCAGCTCAACGTATTATTTAATCAAAACCAAATTTTGCACAATTTATTAGTGGACCATTATACAACTTTTTACACTATTTAATTACAAAATTTGACAAATAAATAATTTGCAAAAATGTGCATTAAAACCATGTTTATGGCCGAAAATGGTAAATTTAAAGGTCCTTGGGGCAGATCAAGTTATTATTTGATCAAAAACAAATTTTCAACATTTCATTAGAAACCCAATACAGAACCTTTTCCAGGCTATTAAATTCCAAAATCCCAAAAAATTTGTTCATTCCACCCTAAGTGGACTAAAGGCATCGTTATATATTTTTATCTGGTATTTATTTAAAACTGCAAGAATATCTCTGATCTATCCCTTAGTTGTATACATTACGGTTTATTTTTTTAAAAATGGATTCTATATCTAGAAATAATCCTAAGAATGCTTAAAAAATTAATTATTAAATTAAAAAAATATAGTATTTTCATATAATTACATGCGCTTGCGGTATATTAAATTAACGAAAATTACAAACCAGTTTGCTATTTTATTTATTATAATGAATGTTTTAACCTAATATTAAGGTCATTGTTTTTAGCAATCTTAATTAACGGTACTTTAAGATAACAATTACGAAAATACACACCTCAAATTGCTGTAAACAAAGGAAAAAAGAATACAAGCTAAACATCGAAAATCATACTTTTCGAATAGAATTCACTATTTGCTTCGTTTTCCTCTTTCCTTCGTGTAATTTAGAATGAGTTCTGAATATTTATTTATTTCTTCTTTGGGCCCTTGTATTTATTTGTATTCCTTCTCCATTGCCTATGGATACTGGTGGATTTAGTGTTTTACTTGCTAGGGGCTACACACATCCTGACGCCACATGCACAAAATAAATTGGCAATTTTTTTTTACACAAAACGTATGTCAATTTTCCATTAATTCACAACTGTTTTTTTTTTCGTGACTTCCTGCGGGCAAACAAGAGTTGTATTTAACTTCTCTAATAAAACATAAAAATAAAACTGATAGCTTAAAATCAGTAGCATTATGTAAATCTAGACAAAGATAAACAAAATAACTTTACTAATACATTGCTCATACCTGTGTTTGTAATTATTATCATTATACATTAAGTAAAAAAAAAGTGGTAGAGTTGAGGTACCGTTAGGCCTCACTTTGAACAAAATTCTAGGACGTGAGGCCGCCTATTTACAGTTTTTACCATCACTATCGTCAATATTCACTAAAACCGTGAGTCCATGACTTTCAGATAATACACCGTATCCAGTGAACCCCATTCTAACTATGACGGATAGATTGGATAATGAGTTTCCGCGAATGAGGTCTGAAAATGGCCTTGAAAAACTGAATAATTTTAAACGTTAACCTTTGCCCTATGGAAAGTTATCACCGGTTCTTTATCCAGAAACGAATGTTCATAAATAACGTGACACTTTTTTTGTTATCAGTTATTTACACTGATAGAACTACAGATACCAACGTTCTGGCAAACTGGATTCTTAGGGCAAAAAGTTGTAATTTCTTCGTAGAGTTATATTTTGCATCATGAAAAAGGAGGCAATAGAAGAATATCACGAATTTTCTCTTAGCTTTTCATTCACTCATTTATTCAAATATGACTTTAATATTGACCGAGCTTGCATCCGGCTTTCTGTCAAGTACTATTGTAAGCATGAGCCTGCATTTATCAATGCCCTCGCAACGTAATTTCAAGATGGCGTCGGCTATGGCTTACTGACTCATAATGAAGTGGTCAGTTATGAAAAGTGAGAAGCGAGTGAGAAAGTTTCATCTACTGGAGTAATTCTTTAGCTTATAGCCATGGATTGACAAGATTGCAAGTGTTAACCGTGTGAAATAGCTCTTGCAACGTTTACATGGATTAGACCAAATGCAGAAAAAACCTCCTAAAACGGAAAAAAGGATAAATAATGAGAATGCAACATTTACATGCGTTTAAACAATTGTTGCAAAACTGAGTCTAAAAAGGAAGCCAACATGAAAGTTAGCACCTTATAAAACGTGAAACAGCCGGAGGAAATTCGTGGAAATGCGTTACATCGTGCCAACAATGTCAAAATCAAACCAGTGGCAATAATTTTGCAATCTATTTTCGTCTTTGTCGCGCCATCTCATTCTACGTAGAGCCAGTCTGTTTAGGATTTCAGTGTGTATTTATCCAACCATATTGCAACACATTCTCGAAACTATGCGTTAGTCACGTGGCCCTATATGATGGGGAAATTGTTGGTATCTTCGTAACAGTGCTAGCTCGGTAGCTATTTGTAATGTAGTTTAGTTAAATGCTTGTATTCAGATCAGTCCGTAACAATAAGATAAAGAATTTCAGCATAAATAATTTTCCCACTCGCTTCTGATCTCTCGGTATTACTGACTTTTTTTGTGACAAGTCAACAGATCCAAAATCGGTGTTGTGTTAGCATTTAAAAATATTTTTATTGTAACATTTAGCAAAGATAATGCTTTGATGCTTTGGGATATCTTGGCCTAAATTTGCTCTAACCTCTGACAAGACAGACGTAAAAATTGCTCCAATCTTATATGCTCTTCATAGACCGATAACTACACGTTTGGTGTCCCTACCCGCCAGGGCCGTAGCTCAGGTGTGAATTGAAGGGGGGGGGGTCAAACCGCCCAAGAAAACATAAAGTTGGTAAACTCGGTTAAACTCTCACCAAAAATGCCCTTTTGAACAAATACTGGTTAATTGATAATCATCATTCATTTACATGGAAAGGGTAGTTTAGGATCAGTACTTTTTATCCCTCAACTGATAGCTCCCGTATACGTAATTCACGATTGTGACACTGGGGAGGGGGAGGGCTTCGCAAAAACTTGCGTAGCGGGCAAAACTGAAAATTTAGTTGACCGTTTTGTTTACTGGTAATGCAGTGCTACTTCTGTAACCCCGTCATCATTAAAATGTGCCTCAGTTAACACAGAAACGTAGACGAAAAACTTACAAAACAAGAGTTCTTCAGTAATACAGCCGAGTTTTTTTGTCCTTTGAAGCCTTGGTATCAATTAACTCCACAAAAATCGTGTACAGATGGCAAAACTAAAACTTGAGTTGGTCGTTATTTTTGCTGATAGTCCTTTTTTCTTTTAACCCTTCACTACCATGATTTGAAAAGCATCTTAGGTAAAGCAGAGACGACAGCAATCTGTATAAAACAAAACCTATGGATTCCCGTGAAATTTTCCACGTTTGAATTCATGATAATTAATTAACTTCGAAAAAAACGCAAAGTTGGCTGTTTAGCCTGTCACTGACATGATTTAAAATGCTTTTTAGTTAAAGCAGACACATGTACGGAACCGAACAAAACTGGATTTATTGAATACACCGACCAAGATTCGCTATTTAAAGTCTTGATAACAGAATTAATTTCAGAATTTTCCCGTAAAGTTGTAAACTGAGTTGGAAAAATTTAGTTGGCCAATTGATTGGCTAGTAGCTATTTTTATGTTAGTCCATCGCCATTATGATTTTAAAATCTTTCTAAGTTATTCTGAAACGCAAGGGTCGAAGGGTTCCTACTATTCCCTTATTTCCTACTTTTTTGAAAAATTGTCTAGTTTCCTATTTTTTTTGGAAACGTTTCCTATTTTCCTACATTTCTAGAAACATTCATTATTTCCTACTTTTTAGAAACATTCCATGTTTTCCTACTTCTTTGGAAACGTTCCTTATTTTCCTACACTTTCTAGAAACATATCTTATTTTCTTGCTTTTGGAAACATTCCTTATTTTCCTACACTTTTTGGAAAGATTTGTTATTTTCTTACTTTTTGGAAACATTCCTTATTTTTCTACTTTTTTGGAAACATTCCTTATTTTCCTACCTTTTTGGAAAAATTATTTAGTTTCCTACTTTTTTGGAAACATTACTTATTTTCATAATTTAGGGTTCTTTCCTTATTGACCTACTTTTTTGGAAATATTCCTTACATCCTACTCTCTGCAAAATTCCTTATTTTTCCACTTTTGTTGGAAACATTTTTTATTTCCTACTTTTTTTGAAATACTCCTTATTTTCCTACCTTTTGGAAACATTACGGTACTTGTTTTCCTACTTGTATCCTTCAAGTTTATTGCCAGTCGCTGAATTAAAAGATTGGTTCTGAAGTTTCTTACATTTTTTTTTATCATTTAACCGTTTCAAATCTGAAACCTTGATCAAACATAAATTTTAGTGCAAATTTGGTTTTTAGTCACGGTAAATTGAAGGCTACCCCAAAACAAAACTTGTTAAGGATTCCTGCTAAGCTTTTCGGCCGTGTGAATTCGTGATATCAAATGCCAAGCTCTTTCTCCAAGCTAATTCCACCGACTGAGTTCGAAGGTTAAATGGAATGTATGAAAAATTGCTTACTGCGCAATTTTCGATTATTTCATTTAACGTTTGAAGTCTTGAAGAGCTTGGCGTTTGATATCACGACTTCACACGGCGGGAATCCTTAACAAGTTTTGTTTTGGGGTAGATACGAGATATTTTTGGTCCAAATTGATGAAATCAAATTTTTTTCGTAGTAATTATGACGTTGAAACACCATTCTAGTTTTCTGGTCCATTTCTTTTTTTTTTGTTTGCTTTCGTTACATTTTGAGCACAGCAGCTACCTTTTTTCATATGATCAGTATTTCTTAGTATTGCAACATCTCCTTACAAATACACAGATTTATTTTAATGTTCAGTTTTGCATTATTGCATAAAAACAATGAATAAAACAATATAAAACAATCAATTTGGTCGTTTAGATGTCCCTAACCCCCGAATCACTTGACCAATTAGAAGCGGCCATATGACAAAGGCACATCGCCAAAGCAATACCTGTAAAATGATCTAAGAACCAACTTTATTCACCGCATGGAAGAATTTATTTTCGTGATACAAAAAAAGCGCTACCAGTAGCCAGTTGTAAGTAATTAGGCAAATATCAACGTTATACACGTCGTTTTTCAACAAGAAAACGGTAAGCTGTGTCCTTAATAGCAACTTTTATGTTGTTAGGCGACCAAAGTCTCCCGATCCACCTCAGATGACTGAAAACAGCCAAACTGCCTTTGCTGTAATGACACAACGTGTGTTGTGGTTGCCATGCTCATTTATATATATGTATTATCTGGATGTTACCATTTTACCTTGGCGGGCGACACACTAGCGTGTGTCTTGATCGTATTAGACTTACAACTTTTTTTTAAAAAATTAAGAATTTAGTTTAAAATTCTTTTTATTTAGCTATTTTATTAGGCTATTTATTTTTATCCAAAAGGCCTTCATGCTTATCTTGCATTTGATGTTAAACAGTTATTATTTTCTTCCCTAAAAACTTGCTATGACCCTTAAGAAACGGAAAGGAAATTTTGTAACAAGTCTGTTCAATTTTAGTCATTTGAAAGGTAAGCAGCAAAACTATAGAAACCTAACTTAGTAAATGTTAGTTGAAGGTAAGGTATTACTAGGGCCGTAGTAATTTTCGCTGTCGACATAAAAAAAAGGGCTAAAAAGAGTCGGCCTTTGAAAGTAGTGACATCGTTCCACCAGGCAAAGGCGGCCAAGGTAGCTAGCTACTTAGCTGGAGAGTATCATGAAAACGTTATTTATGCATCTTTCTCTCTGTGCAAATATCGGTAAAGAATTACGTGAGGGATTCTGAATCAGTAATCGGGATCGGCCCAGCTTTACAAAATATGCTTTTAGTTGCTTACAGTTAACAGACACATGTCTGCTAGTGAGGCCAGAAGAGAATTCAACAATCAACAACAACAATCGATCTTTCAACATTCAATCTTCTAACAATCTGATGCCTTTAATAATCAGCGAAGGCTTTGCCGTCTCGTTGTAGTTTCGATTTGGGCTCTTGCTATTGGTCCACTTTGTCAACCTGATGGTTCGTCAACCCCATATCCGGTTCCGGATTTTTTTATAAACATTGTTCAGCCTCCCCTTGCTACTGCATTCAATGTGTGACTGGGTAGTCCATGTGGTGATGCGTGATGCGTGGTCTAAGATTACATTGGAGTGTCTTCATATACGGAGCTACGCTCGGCCTTGGGCCTCTCTCCGCTCCAATAAAGATAATGATTTTTAAACTGCAATCGATTATTTAATGAGCAAAGAACATGTCTAAAACAAACCAAAAAGACAACTAACTAGGCTAAGTTTTTATGACACTTGTGTTAAAGAATGATTAAAAAAACAACCGTAATAGTTCTAGGGGTAAGCAAAACAATTGCAATTTGTGAGAGTAACACCATCTCTGGTGTACTTCATGTACAAACCCATGATAAAATTTTAGGAAGGGGTGCCCCTGAAACCTGTCTAAAAACCAACATGACAGCCATTTTGTCTTTAAAATGGCCACCATACAATAAAAAAATTCAAAATTATGCTAACGTTATTACGTTCAGTGTCAACTGCTACGGTTTAAAGTCTGCCGAATTAAACAAAAATGGTCTAAACAGGTGTCAGAACTCCTCACGACGAGGTATCCAAAATGGCGGGCAATTGTACAAATATTCGAGTGTGTTTCATAATTTCTAAACACATTCAAGTTCGAAATTTGGAAAGTGTTCAAAACTTTTTTCATAATGTTGTGTTTTGTTTCATTAACAAATTAAACAACACCAGGTTCTTCTTGATCATCAGGTTCTTGATGGTTGCAAACAAAGTAGTCCAGCGTGTAAGTAGCAAATTTTTCAAGAAAACTGCACTTTGTGAGGATAACACAGTCTCTCGTGTACTTCATGTCCACACCTATGAGAAACTTTTAGGAAGGGTTGCCACATGAAACGTGCCCAAAAACCAACATGATGGCCATTTTGTTTTTAAAATGGGTGCCACACAATAAAAAATTTCAAATCATACTATTGTACATAAGTTTGTGTCAATTGCTAGGTTTTAAGTTCTGTCGAGTTGGAAAAAATGCTCTAAAAAGGTGCTGGGACTCCAGACGTATCTTTCCAATAAGGGTAATTAAAACGATTTATTGTAATTAGGAGCTAAGTTACGGCATTAATTATTTACGTGGTAGCTCTGTGCTCTTTGCGCCTATTTATCACAAGTTACATCTTTAAACTGGTGCAGTACGCATTCTTGTTACGGTAAATGGATATAATTAGGCTTTGATAAAAGATGCAGATGAATCTTTTCAAACAAGTGTAATTAAAATATGTCGATTAAATCATTAGAACTGCTACCGCATCAATTAAATATGTAACTTAGAGAAAATTGAAGTAGACATGAAGCTACAGCACAGATAAATTTGTAGCTTATCTCCTAATTACGATAAACCGTTTTTATTGTTGGAGTATACATTTTGCCACCTTTCATATAATTCTAATTACATCCATTTATTATAATTGGAACTGCCACCACGTCTTTAAAGATGTAACATGCAGTGAATTGAAGAAGAAAGCATGGGGATACATCATAGATAAACAGTTGTAGCTTATCCCCTAATGAATGTAAACCGTTCTGATAACCCTTATTCGAAAATATGCATCTCCATTTTTCATCTAAGACTAATTACATCCTTTTATCTTAATAAGACCAGCTACTGCAGCTGTTTAAAGATGCAACTTGTGGTAAAAAGATGCAAAAAACACACCACCACAGTAAAGATAAACATGCGTAGCTTTTCCCCTAACTACGCTAAATTGCTCTATTTACCCTTATTTCACAATATTCTTCTGTGTCTTTCGCCTAAGCCTACTTACATCTATTTATCTTAATTAGTACGGCTGCTGAAGCAGTTTAAAGATGTAACTGGTGGTAAATAGATTCAAAATGCACGTCACCACAACTTAGATAAACTTTCGTAGCTTAGCTCCTAATTACAATAAATCATTCTATTTACCCATGATGGAAAATGAGCTTCGCTACCTGATACGTAAGTCTAAATACATCCATTTATCTTAATCAGAACTGCTACCACAACTCTTAAAAATGTAACTTGCAGTGAATTTATGAAAAATGCAGTGCTACAGCATAGAGAAACAGCAGCAGCTTAGCTCCTAATTACTAACACACTATCCCACGGCTTTGACCTAGTGTTTGCTAGTTATTAGTCATTGCAAACGACCTCACATGTTTGAGGAATAATGATTCAAATCTGCCTGTACTCAAAAAGTATATTTTAAAATTACGAAAAACACTTGAATTATGCCACCATTTTGTCTGCCATATTGGCCGCCATATTGCATACCTCGTCGTTTGGAGTTCGGGCACCCTTTTAGAGCAATTTTTTGAATTCAACCGACCTTAAAACCTAGCAGTTGACGCCAAACTTACATACATTAGTGTGAATTGTAAGTTTGTCATGTGTGGTGGTCATTTTAAGAACAAAATTGCCGCCATGTTACTTTTTGGACAGGGGCACGTCCCGTTCCTAATAGTTTCTCATGGCTGTGGACATGAAGTCACGGGATGTTGTGTTATCCTCACAAATAACAGATTTCTTGAAGATTTCGCTGCATACACGCAGGACTAGAAGTTGCTTTAATGCATGTTTTTCCAGGCCTGCAAATTTCAGCTTCGGGCTTGCCGAAGCTGGGTTTGCCAGACCGTTGTTCAGTACTTTTTTACTTTAATTTTCAAATCTACTTAACAAAATCGTTAGAAAAGTTAGAAAAATGAGAGTCTTCACTCCCCATTCCCTCCAAAACCAAAAGTGCTTCACTACAGCTCAGCATCCCATTTTACATAGCAGTCAGTCTGGTTTGGTCTTGATTCTACATCACGATAAAATAAACAAGATAGAGGAAGTGCCTCACGTAATTACTTGGAAATTCTCGGTCATACTACTTGTCCCGTATTGATGGAAACCTTCACATGCGAAAAAAATGAACTACGGTCAATGCAAAGGAACTAAAATCAGAGCTATTTTTTAACATGCACACATGTGATTGGCCTCGCGTGCTCGATAAAACGGAAAAAAAACCTAATTTTCGGGAATTCTATCAATAATATCAAGACCGGAAATTCTTGAGGACCTTGAATCCCTTTGATTAGTTGGTCCTATGAGTCTCTAACTGGTCTTTGTTGGTTAATGGTTTATTTTTATTTATGAGGACAACAGTGATCCAATCTGAACGATGCAGTGAATTTGACTAAACGGTTACACATTTTCTTGTAGAAAAACACGACGTGAATAACGTTGAAGTTTGCCTAGTTACTAGTTACTGGCTAACGCAGTTTTTGTTTCACGAAAAGAAATTCTTCCAAGCGATGAAAAAAACTGGTTATTAGCTCATTTTAAAGATATTGCTCTGTAGATGTCCCCTTTCCATATGGACCTTTTTAATTAATCATGTGGTTCTGGGGTTAGAAAGCTCTAAACGGCCAGAATAATTGATTTACATTGTTTTAAACATTGTTATTATACAACAATGCCAATCAGCAAATGCCAGCTGCAGACGTAGATGAAGATCAAGTGTTTTTTTCCAGCAAACCGTAATTGATAACGATACAAAACATTAACAAAAACGCAAAGCCCAGTAAACTGAACATTAAATAAATCCGTGCGTTTGGAAGACGATTCTACAGTATTAGTAAGAAATACTGATCATTTGAAAAAAAGGTGACTGCTATCCTCAAAATGTAACGAAAGAAAAAAAAAGAAAAAAAAAGAAATCAACCAGAAAACTAGGTTGGTGTTTACAACTCAAAATTGCTTTAAAATCTGGATTTCATTAATCTGGACCAAAAAGATCTGATATCTACCCCTAAACAAAACTTGTTAGGGATTTATGCCATGCTTTAAGCATGTGAAGTCATGATATCAAACGCCAAACTCTTTCGCCAAGCTAATCCCACCAACTAAGACTTCGTTAAACGTTAAATGAAATATTTGAAAATTGTGCAGTAAGCAGTTTTAATATATTTCATTTAACCATCGAACTATTACTCGGCGCGATTAGCTTGGTGAAAGAGCTTGACGTTTGAAATCACGACTTCACACGCCTGAAAGCTTGACGGGATTCCCTAACAAGTTTTGTTTTTGTGTATAAATTGTTACAAGTTCCGTGATGCTGTTGAAAAGAGAGTAGGTCTCAGAGGGGCGAGCAATTTACGAAGATATTTTGTAGCTTGTGGGAAGTACGGTAAACAAACAAAATTAGAAGGTTTTACTTTTGATGGAAGCTGTTTGAGAATTACTCAGTGATCAATTATTTTTTCTAGTAAAAATAGTGGGTACCTGTTCTTGATAAATTTGTGAAGGGTGTATTCTAATTCTCGAGCTAAAAGACATTTATTGGTTGTGTGGCCAAAATACGCTTGATTTCGTTGGAAACACCATTGTACATATGACTGGGGTGCGTTAAAAATTCGAAATTCATGGATCTTGTTGTGTGCATGGGTTTACGAACACGTGTAAATTCAATCAAGTTGTCTGGCGCGATGATAACTGTCATGTCAAGAAATAGGATGGCTTTATTTTGATTCTTCCATTATGTGCGATTTAGAAATTGTAACATTGGTTGTTTATCAATATCACGTCCAGAGCCAGGGAGTCATCCACATAATTAATAATTATCTTTTGTAAAATTTCGTTACGGAGAACATTTTATATAGTGTACTATCGATTTTATTGAGAGGAATATCTGCCAAAAAGGTCGAACTGGTATTGCCCGTGGGGGCTCCATCCCTCTGGATCATGTACAAATGTTCAAAATGAAAAAAAGTTGTAGCGAAAATAATTTTAAAAGCATCAAGAAAAAGGGGGATATATCTTCAGTACAATGAAAATGAAAATTAACTGTTTAAAATTTGTTAAGAGGTGAATATTTCTCAGTATAGTAGTTGGACAATTTGAACACTGTAATCTGTCATTCACTGAAAAAGCAATATGTTTACAAACGTAAAAAAAAATTCAAAAATTAGCATGGCTGGTGGAGGGGATTGGTGGGAACGTGTGATAGGGATTCGAATGCCTTCAAGGTTAGACCTACCTGGACACAGACGTCCCGATGGGATCCAGAATAGGGAATGGAAGGAGAATTATTATCGCATACCAATGTACTAAATAAAAAATGTAACGGAATTTTTAAAGTTTGAAACACCTAAATACGTTGATGGTTGTATTATAAATAACTAAATTAAATTAAATAAAATTATTTATCTATCTGCAATTAATAATGAATATGCACTCCCAGTGGAGCTTCAACAAAGGATTAAATTTATTTTTAACATGAGAAAAACCTAAAAATTTTGGCAGCACAAAATTCTGGCATTTTTAGAAAGAGGGTTACGTGGCTAGATCATGGATGGTGGTAACACCCTACCTGATCAAACACCAAATTCTAAATTCAAACCGTCCTTACAACAAAGAAGTTTCTATGGAATCGAGTTTAGTAATGAAGTGGGTAGTTTCTAGGGATGCCAAGAGACAAGTAGCTGTACTGAATTCAAAAAGACTTTGGTCGATGGGTCGAAATCCCCGAAGAATTTTGAAAGTAAAATAAAATGAGATTAGCCACAAGTCGACGAAGATCCAAAGAGTCTCAGTCCTGATGTTTACGACGCAAACAGTTTGCTGAAAACCTACCTTATTGATAGCTGCACTTATGAAAATGACGAGCTTTCACATCGTGTTAATGACGAATTGCTACTTGCATTCATGAAAATGGGTCTCAGGGATGCAAATGCTTTTTGAGCTTTCACATCGTGAGAATGACGAATCTTTAACTGCAATCCTGAAGGCACGAAAGGATGAATTGGCAACATGTTGAAGAGTTCAAAGGGGGGAGGGAGGGAGGGATCGTGCAAACGCTTATTTAGTGTTAATATTGTGAGAACTCTAAAATGCTCTCGAATGCTTCGAAGTGTGAAAATGATGAATTAGTAACATTATTGGGGGATCGTGCAAATGAAATGACAACTTAGCAACATTACGGAGGGTTCTAAAATTGGAGTTTTTCAAAAGTGCGATAAACGAGGATATGATAATATTGCTTCTTTCTACACCACCCAGGAGGTTAAGCAAATGGCGTGTTTTTAACATGGTTTTCCCAGTAGTTTTAAATCCACGCGGGTCGGAGAGCATCATAATCTGGTCTCACGAGCTCATCTTTTCTCCAATCTAATTTTTCTTTCTTCCTCCATTTCTAGACCTTGAACTTTTCTTCTACTGGGGCTTTTTTCTGTAATCTAGCCGCTCTTGGCTCCTTCGTTTCTAGTGCTTGAACTTTTCTTTTACTAGCTGCCATTTTCTCTAGGCTAGCCACTCTTTGCTCCTTTGTTTCTAGAGCTTGAGCTTTTCTTTTACTAGCAGCTTTTCTCTCTAGTCTAGCCGCTCTTTGCTCCGTCGTTTCTTGAGCTTGAACTTTTCTCTTACTAGTGGCCATTTTCTTTAACCTAGCTTCGCTCAGCACATCCGTTTCTAGCGTGCGAGCGTTTTTCTTACTGACGGCATCTTTCTTGCTAATCTCCTTCTTCCACGCCTCGAAATTCTCCAACTTTTTCTGGCAGTTCTCCAGTACAGCGAACTTGCGGATGGCCTTCTCGTTCTACTTGGCTTTTTTCGCTTCGGTCAGTTTTTGTGCTTCTCGCTATTTTAACTGGAGGGATAATTTTTCCTATCCTTCCTTGTTCCTCATCACGTCCACGTCCGAGTCGAAATCATCCGTGTGTTTGTCCCAAGTACCGGTGTCTTAGTGACCGATGGCTAGTGCATCTTTGCCGTTGTCCAGGATATACCTCATGTCGTCGTAAGGTGAGAGGAGGGATATGGATATTCTAACGGTGCTTGGTTCGTGCCCGATGCTGGAAATCTTGGTCCAGCTTCCCTTTTGAGGAAGTGCAGCACAGTTTAGAGCTGCTTTGTAGTCGCCGAAGTTCAAATGTTTCTTGACGAACTAGCTTTGGATACCCTTGGCCTTCTTGACATCCTCTTTTTTCAGAGGTTTATTAGAGTACATTTTTGACCTGAGTCCGATGAACTCTAAGATTTTCCCCAACACTTGTTTGTTCGTGCCGGAGAAGAGGGGAAGATTCTACGAGTAGTTGCTCGTGTCGAAACGGTCTTTGTCCGCAAGCATGTCTCGGTAAATGTCCTACGATTCTATTTCGTTTCAGAGGCTGTCAATGTCGCTGAAAAGGAATTTGGCACAGTGTTCGTACTATGGCCGAATGTATTCGTAGTGGAATTCGAACATGAAGAGTTTGGAGAGTTCCAGTATGGTAAATCCGGAGTAGGTCAGAAGATACCACAGCTCACTATGAACATGGCTGTTGAGTTTCACCAGGTTTTTGTTTAGGATCTTGAAGGATTCGGCGTGCGGCTGGGAGGTGTATTTCAGAGCCGTTTTCTCGTCAGTACACAGCTTCGCATGGAGGCGACTTTGCTTAGTCTCAATGGTTTTTCCAAACAATCTGAAGTTGTATTTGGCAAAAGGAGCGGTTGCTTCTTGCCTTTTTGTGGTGTTGAACATGATGTACGATTCAAGCATATCCTCAAACTCGCGGTAATCTTCCGGGTCGACATTGTCTAACTGTAAAGCTGCGGCCAGTATGAAATAGAGAAAGCCTTTATGATCGTTTAAATTTTGAACGTTCACTACCTCTTTCTGCTTGCCAGCAAGCGCTTTTAGAAGAGGGGTGTACGACGATGCTCGCAGTGGTTTATACCTCGACACTCTGATTAATTACATTATGGATGCGAGAGATAACCCAGCCGCTGCCCCGCTCAGCGAAATCATTGATGGATTTTTGGATTTTTTCAAAAACTTCTTCCAGGACAGCGGGGATGTCGTTGGGATTATGTATTTCTGAGTATATAGACCAGAATCCCACTTGAATGAATGCAGTCTCCCTAGTAAACTCTATACCCAAGTGGATCTTGGCTTTGCAGTTTACCATCTGGTGCAAACAAACTTCCAGCATCGCTTGTAGTGCCACGCGTATAGATAGGAGGAATTGAATCGGATCGCCAAAGACATAATCCCCCACTAAAGCATCTTGTACTGTCGGTGGCCCAATCCTTCGTCTCGTGATAGGGGCGATGAACTCTTGAGAAAGTCGGGTAGCTTGTCGTGGAAGCAAGCACATTCTTCCGCATTAAATGGGTGATGAAACCGTAGGTGTTCCCAAAGCTCTGCTTGCGATGGGAAAATGGTCACGTAGTACAACAGGTGAATGTTGTCTTTTCCATTCTTTTCTGAAAATAGACAAAAATTTATCCTTTATTTTAATAATGAGGAATAAAAAAATTGAGGAAAAGGAACAAACTTTTTTTAAGTAATAATGTTTGAAAAAATACACCGGAAAAATACACTGTAGGAATACACTGGAATAAGGAAAGTATGTATTTCTTTAGGATTGCTAATGTTGTCTGTCCAGCTATTGTATTTGGAGTCATAGCCCTTCAGTAGTAAGGGATTTGGCAACCCTCCAGTCCTTCCCTGCTGGCCATCTCCTAATTTTTTGCATTTAAAAAGTGTTGTTGTTTGTGAACAATTTTCCGGTGTGAAAACGTTCTCGTTGGGTCCTATTTAAATATTTTTACAGGTTTTTTGTCCACTGACCTAGAAGTGAAAAGCTTGGTTTTTTTTCCGGTCATGTTTAATACCTGAACATTTTTATTGCTTAATGAGCTGTTGTCGGCTCTTCACTGGTAAAACTATACCTTATTTGAGTAACCATGTTGATTAACAAAATAAATGCGCTTAAAAAAACAGCATTGGTGATGGAATATTCTTGAAACATGACACCCATTTTGGAAAACGTCCTTTAAAGTTCTTGAATTTCTTGTGCGAACCCTGGAATATGAATTATATTAATATTAATTATAATATGAAATAAATACAGGTTGGTCCACAAAAAAAACTGATGACCCACAATTTTCTAAGTCCAACTTTTCTAGTTAGCACACCACAGAACCAGAAGAGGACATAAATCTTCCATTAGATTTGATTTGTCTTCTCATGGTTTTGAGGGGTGTTAACTAGAAAAGTTAGACTTCGAAAATTGTAGGTCATCAGTTTTTGTGGATCAACCTGTATATTTCCGTAAAATACTCTAATAGACATTATTTGTATGAGGAAATGCATACATCGCACCTAGCTTTCACAGTGTATAACTGTCATTATAAATTATGCACATAATTACGGCTCTGTAAGATTTTTCGTGACATTTATGCTGAGAATTATTTGAAAATGAGTACCTACAAGAACTGAATGAATACTGTATCATACTGAGTTTATCGCTGCCATAAATACTCATAAAACTGTTTATATTCCTTCAGTAGGGGAAAAAATTCTTCGGTGAACTTTTTTCGAGGCCTTTAAAGTCTAGATAAATTCTTGTGCTGTATTTAGACCTGACAGTTATACAGGCATGAAAGTCATTCTTAATTGAAAACGAGCAAACAGGATGAAAGCCACCAAATTAATACATTTTTAGGGGCTTTAAATGCATTTTTAGGAGGTCTGCAAAGCTAAAAAAAAATGAGGAAATCAGCTAAACCGATGAAGACTTTCATGCCTGGTTATATTTAGGCCTATGTCTTGGCTCATATGTTCATCACCAAACTTTTCCAGGGGGGGTGACACGAATTTTTTCGTGCTCTATTAGGAAGCAGCTGTAAGTGTTGTTGTTTAATTTTACATTTTAAAAAGTTACTGCTATAGTTTTGAATGTGAAGTCCCCCTGTGTGTTTCTTAGGTGTATTCAGGCATGAGAAATTTCAGCAAATTAGCTATTTTCAGCTTTTTTTGTGTGCTGAGCAATTTTCAGTAAATTGCCACTTTTTTTTTATTTTTTGGCACATCTGATTTCAGTTTTGAACTTACGGCAGGTCGTAACATGTAAATTTAGTGGAATTTTAAAAGCACCCTTAATAGACTGGTCTTTTCCTCTTGCTTTGTGGCTTTTGAGATCTAATTTGTGTTGTGTGACTTTTTCTACATATTTTGACATGCTGAATCCAAAATTCAGTGTTACCACGCGATAAACTGGGGCGGTTAGCCGCTACAGCCAAAAATTCAAAATGGCTGCCACCAGAAACTAAAAATGTGTACAGGTGCTTGCTATGCATCTAATTTCAAATGGTTTGAAACGAAACCGACCCTTATACATGCCTTGCACTTCACGGAGTCAAATTAGCTCCTTAAAGGACAGAAATCTGTGACTGCAAGTCACTACAGCCAAAAATTCAAAATGGCCTCCGCCATACAGTAAAAATTCGTACAGGTGCTTGCTATGCATCTAATTTCAAATGGTTTGAAACGAAATCGACCCTTGTGCATGCCTTGAACTTCACGAAGTCGAATTAGCTCCTTAAATGACACAAAAGCTGTGACTGCAAGTCACTACAGCCAAAATTCAAGATGGCCACCGCCGTCGGAAAGTAAGAATTCGTACAGGTCTTGCTATAATTCTAATTTCAAATGGTTTGAAACGAAATCGACCCTTGTCCATGCCATGCACTTCACGAAGTAAAATAGCTCCTTAAAGGACACAAATCTGTGACTGCAAGCCACTACAGCCAAAAATTCAAAATGGCGGCCTTCGAAACTGAAAATTCCCAAACATTATTGCTATGCTTGTAATTTCAAATGTTTTGCAACTAATTTCAGATGTGAAGGCGTACTCCACTTCGAAATGTCTAGTTAGTATATTACTGGGCTCAGAAACTGGGCTGGTTAGCTGCCACAACCATGAATTCAAAATGGCGGCCCCTCCACAAAATTGGAAGATTGGCAGACGCCGTTTACAGTGGTTTAGGTTAGACATTACTTGTACTCATACTTGTAGGAGGCTGATTTAGTAGCAACTGTTAATCCATTATTGAGTCCAAAAATTAAAATTGTTGGGTTGTTGATTTTAAACAGTAAATTTTTTATTCCTGAGAGGAACCCAAAAGATCCGAAAAGCCATGAAAAGTCTATTGAAGGACTTGAATTAACTCTTCAATGAAAAAACGGTTTTAATGCAAACTTTCTTTCTCATAACATAATGTGTCTGTTTGATTAAAGATCAAATGAAAAGTTGTCTTGGCCACACAATTTCTCTATAATAAGGTTTCCCTCAAAATCCAATTCTTTATTTTCACTATCTGACTCATCGATAATGTTCAAATTACTACTCCACAGTCAGACATCTGGTCATCACTGGACATGACTTCTTCCTCAGTCTTTTTTCTTTCTGCAGTTGCTTTATTTTGTGGTGTCAGTTCTGGTGGGAGTTGGGGGCTGTCATACCAGGCTGGTTGCCATCTTTTTTGGTTTTTCTGCCAGCTACAATTTTCTGGGTGGGGTTTTGGCATAGTTGGCTCTACACATGCACTCCAGATAACAGGGTTAACTGTTCAAATGTTGGCATGCACTCTGAGGATCAGGAGGAAACTGATAAATAAAAGCTGCATTTTCACATTACTACTGTCAATTGCCGACTCGGATAGGAGCATGCAGACAGTAGACAAAGCAAAACTCAGAAACTTCATGACAGATGAAAGCAGGTCAGAAGAAAGTCCTGCACCAGACAAAGCTATATGGATTAGTAATGATATGGCAGCTGTTAATGCTGTACCTGCAAAGACTAAGTGGGGTGACTGTGTTAATGTCTTACTGTCATATTGCCTTCCACCTTCCTCATGCTGCCTAGTGTTAGTGGATATTGTGTTTGATGTCTACAAAGAAGACAGCATAAAAACTTGTATAAGACAGAGAAGAGGATGCTCAGTATTCGTATCCAAATTGGTTCATCAGAATTACCCATGCCTCAAGGTAAAATATGGAAACAATTTCTTCACAACAGCGAAAATAAATGTGAACTGACTAAGTTTTTAGCAAAGGTTTGGCAAGCTTACAAAAACAGAAAAAGACTTCCCTATCCAATTATTGTTGTTACAGATGGACAATTTTGTTGGGGGGGGGGGAGATGAGGCTTAATGGTGCGTCGACAGCTTGGCCCCTCTCACCTGAGACAGAGATGATCAATGAAATATGCAGTCATGAGAAAGCAGATACAAGGCTCGTTTTGCATGGCTCTAAAGTGTCATCACCAGTTGTCATTACATCCAAAGATACTGATGCATTGGTAATATCAGTGTATGTACTTGCCCAGTTTAATGCAAAAGGTTTTCAGATGTCATGGTTTATGAAGACTGACAATGGTAGGTGCACCAATATAAAGAAGATATGTCAATTTCGGGGTGCAGAGTTATGTGGCAAAATCTTGACTCTTCACGTCATTACCGGTTGCGATGTGACTTCCTACCTTTTTAAAGTTGGAAAAACCAGTGTTCTGAAAAACCTTTTAAATCATCCTCAGCTTGCTAAAGGCCTACAGGAGTTCGGAAAATAAGAAAAACTCAGTGTTAAGTAGAGAAAACTGGTGTAGTCTTTCTACAATTTCTTACAATCAAAGGAAAAATAGGATGACACGGACACTTCCTCCTTATGCTCAGAGCGCATACCAACATTTGAACAGAGTTAACCTTCTGCATGTGCAAGGTGTGCATGTGTTGAGCCAACTATGCTATAACCCCACCCTAAGAATCGTGGCTAAACCCAAAAAAGATGGCAACCAGTCTAGTATGACGGCCCCCAACTCCTACCAGAACTGACACCACAAAATAAAGCAAATGCAGAAAGAACGAAAGACTGAGGAAGAAGACATGTCCAGTGAAGACCAGATGTCTGATTGTGGAAGTAGTGATTTGAACATTATCGACACTCAGTCAGATAGTGAAAATGAACAATTGGATTTTGAGGAAGAAACCTTATTGTAGAGAAATTGTGTGGCCATAATAACAAAGTCAACTTTTTAGTTGATCTTTACTCAAACAGAAATATTATGTTATGAGAAAGAACGCTTGCATTAAAAACCGTTTTTTCATTGAAGAGTTAATTCAAGTCCTCCAACAGACTGTTCATGGCTGTTTGGGTCTTTGGGTTCCTCTCAGGAATAAAAAATTTACTGTTTAAAATCAACAACCCAACGTTTTCAATTTGTGAGTCAATAATGGATTAACAGTTGCGATATATCAGCCTCCTACAAGTATTAATATTGCACGACTAGCAAACATGCCCGAAAATTTCATTTTTGAGGGCCGCCACTTCATTCATGGGTGTAGCAGCTAACTAGCCCAGTTTCTGAGCCCAGTAACATACTAACTGGACATTTTGAAGTGGAGTACATCTTCA
>JAHWFP010065805.1:2762-34344 GCA_023313725.1 Lithobius niger
TTGGAGTTGGAACAGGGAACTCCCGTGCTTTGGAGTTGGAACAGGGATGGTGCTGGATAGGAGCTTGGGTTCATCAGCGATAATCGGGTCAAACATGGTGCTCCAAGCAGTTCTGGAGGATGTTATGACTGGTCACTTGAATGGTGTGAATTGTCCAGCTACCTTCTTTCCAGTCAAAATGGAGGACTCCCTTTGAAAATAGTTACTGTTGTTCATGGTTGTTAATTGGCTGTGATACTCTCTTTGAGTGTGGGCCCGTCATGGTTCGTCTGCGTTGACGTCCTTCCTGTTTTTGGGTATTTTGTGACGTGTGGTTTTCCCATCAATTTTATGGTGGAGTGAGTGATCCTGCGTTGTTTTTTGGTTGACAGTTGAGTATCAGGTTGTTGAGATGTTAATAGACGTGCAGTCAGTCATCTTGTGGTGCATCTGGTATTATTTCTGTTTCGCGGTGCGGTTGATCATTTCCAATGTCAGATGCTTTTGTGATTTATAAGTTTGATGGATTCAGCTTGATTTGCTAATGCTTCACTTCTGTCACCGAATGCTGTGAACACTTTTATACCCTGTGGCTTCGACAGTGGTTTGATGCTGGTATTGTGTAAAATTCGGTGAACTTAATCTGTTGTGCTATTTTGCCTAATTCATACCACTGTTGATATATTTCCAAGAATTATTACAGGGTGGCGTTAATTCCTGGAAAATGGGAAAACACCTGGAAAATTCACGGAGTTTATCAGGTCAAGAAAAGTCGGGGAAAATAGGGGCATTTGT
The DNA here is from genome assembly GCA_023313725.1 of Lithobius niger. NCBI lineage: Eukaryota > Metazoa > Arthropoda > Chilopoda > Lithobiomorpha > Lithobiidae > Lithobius > Lithobius niger. The sequence goes on from JAHWFP010065805.1 coordinate 3,537, forward strand.
CCAACACATACTGGAAGTCGGAGAATTTCACATTTTCTGGAAAGCCTATGTAAAAAATAACTAATTATTTAAATCAAGTTAAACCTTATTCTTTTTGTTGCTTTTCTCATAAAACTGTCTCCATAGCCTCAAATTTAATCCGCAGTAAACCTGAGGTCATGTGCTGGATATAGCACGAGACTCCTGCTGATTTGCTGCAAGGCACGCTTATCTACAACTGCTAAAGAGTAAATTGGCTCAAAGAAAGAACATTAAAAAAAAAATTTTATGTGACGAAGAAAACTAAGCTACTAGACTTAGAAAATACGGTATTATTTTTTTATTCCCAAACTGTATTCATAGTACTGAATCATCATTCGGCCAAAAAATAAATGTAGGGAAAAATATCAATTACAGTCAAACCTGGAAAAATTAGGAAATTTCGTCAAGAGTGCTTGAGGGCCACCCTGTGTTATTTCATCATTGTTGAAGTTGGCACAGTATTGAAATTGCGAATTCCACCTTTTTGATGTTGTGAATTTCATTTTGCAGCTAATCTTTGTTCCTGGTGTTCTTTCTGTCAAGTTTTTGTTGCCGTTGAACAGATCCGAAAAACGTTACAAAATTAAAGATAGTTAAATGACGTGATATTGCTAGGTTGCTGCAAATCTATCGAATGACCTCCTTCACCGACTAGCTCTCTAGGCGCCTTAAATAGCGAAAAAAAATGGCCAAACCAAGAAGTAATTAGTACAAAGAAGAAACCAACGACGTTCGCCATTGAAAACTGTCGTAAATAACATATCAAAAGTCTACCAAAATCTGATTGGTGGAAAGACGCCATTTTTCCAAAATGGTGCACAAATTCTACACTTTTTACTGTTATTAATTTTGAAATGCTGATTTCCCCTTCACAATTAGTAAAATTATACACCCTACGCTTATTGTTCCTCTTGATATTTCCTTTCCAATGATGTGAAACATAACCAGAAGTAATTACCGGAAGTGGTACTAATGTGTTAGTGAAAAGACGCCATTTTTTCAAAGTGGCGTCTGAATATGATATGTTAAATTCCCTTTCAGTTAGCGAAATTATACCCCCGCCTTTATTGTTCCACAATTTCCTTTCCAATGGTACCAAACACAACCGGAAGCAACTTCTGGAAGTGGTACTAATGAATCACGATTAATGTATAGTATATGCCATAATAGAAATAATACCGTAAATCGCTTAATAAACGCCCTGGCTTTGTTAACGCCCACCCCCCAAAAATGCCTTAAGGTCAGAAATCGTATAGTGGCTTTATTATCGTGTCTTTATCGTGGCTATATTTAGTCAGTCGTGAAATTGACTAAAAGTTTCAAACGTTTAAAGAAATCAACGTATTATCCCTTTAAATCTTGGTTGTTCTGCAGCAAAATTAATGAAAAGATTGATAAATTTTACAAAATCAACATTTAATTCAACATGATTCACGGGAGCATTTGTAATCGCGTTAAAGTCGGCAATATTAGGCCTACGCGATCGATCATTGATGTGCGTAATATGGATTCAGTCTAGTGAAAACGCTATCTATACCTTTCTCATTTATTCTCAAATTTAGTTTATTAGATCATCCTCCTTCCAATATCTAACATAATTCAAAATTAAAACTAATTTTTAACCATCAAAAAACCTTCAAAACAGACACGCGATTCACGACCGGAAAACGCCAACCGGAGTAACGTCATAACGGACACTGTAGACCGGATGTTTCAAGCGCTAACACAGTCTTGACGCGTCCACTACTGGGGCTCCACGGGTCCAGACCTACGCGTCCATTTCCGCCGAAACTTCCGTCTTGGACGACAATATATAACTCTATGGTGATAAATGTCAACACGCGTTTTCCAGTGGTGAATGACGTTGTCTGTTTTGAAGGTTAAAAATTAGTTTTAACTTTGAATTATGTTAGATATTGGAAGGAGGACGATCGCAATAAACTAAACTAAATAAACTAAATTTGAGAATAAATGGGAAAAAAGTAAATTTTCACTAGACGGAATCCATATTACGCACATCAATGATCGATCGCATAGGCCTAATATTGCCGACTTTTCTGCGATTACAATAATGCTCCCGTGAATCGTGGTAATGTTTAGAAATAATTAATTTTAACTTTGAATTAGGTTAGATATTGGAAGGAGGACGATCTAATGCACTAAATTTGTGAATAAATGATAATAAAAACAGTGTGTTAATGCTAGATTAAACCCAGATCGTGCACGGGAATAATCAACTTTTCCACGATGGATTTTGGCCTAACGACCACCCAAAAACATACATTCAGGTCAGAAATCTTGTAGTAGCTTTGTTAATGCCCCTCCACTTTTTTATCGAATTAATTTTAGTCGCCTATGGAGTCTGGACGTTTAATAGGCGATTTACGGTAGTGCCCAAAATTGAAGCAATTTATTCACTTTGTGTGAAAAGCACAGTATTTGACATGGATGCATATGGAGGGTAACTGGAAAAAACGGTATGATAACCAGTTCAAAACCCCGACTGAGGAGAGAGGGATGGGGTTTTGGCTGCAACTCCTTAACCGTCAGCAAATCAAAAGCATAAATATGAAGCAAAAAAAGTTCAGCATATATTTCTGGGCAGGAAAGGTGATATACATCTTTTACGTAAAAGCAACCCTTGAACACAAAATTGATTGGTAAAGCACAACAGCACTTAAACAGATGCAATTTTCTGAATTGTACATTTGATTATTTCAATTAAAAATCACCAATTTTTATCTGTGTACATTTTAACAAGTAAATTGAAACTTCAATCTTATAACCCCTTTTTTTACGGCACACTTGACGTTTTTGTTTGTAATCCGTGTGTCTTTTTTACGGTTATGGTGTCGCGCTATAAAGGTTTATGCGTGCAGTTGATTGTTGCATGCACGAAGATTGGAGCTGGAGTTTGCTTAGTGGCATTGTTCCCTAAATACAATGGTTAAAACAATGTAAAATAATCAAAATGATCCTTTAGGGTCCCGTAAATCCGGAATGGATCGACCAATTGAAAAAGTGGTCCCTGTAAGGTTGAAGCCCAGGGAAATTTCTGGCTCAGATCATGTTTCAGATTTTAGGCAAGTGTAGTAGTTTTTTCTGAAACCGTGTCGGCCAAGAAGAACAAGAACCAGAACAACAACAAGAAGTGAACAACTTTCAAATTTACGTCTGGCTTCCTACGTTTACTATTGCACGGAATTGCATAAAAGTTGGTGTAAAGTTTGGAAAAGTTGCTATCTACTATCTGGCCAAGTTTAGTCGAAATATATTGAATAGAAACTGAGAAATTAATAGTTTTAGTCTTGCTGGCGAGAGGGCTTCAATCATATATATATATATATATACACGGCGGCGTATTATCACCCTTAATTTGCGTGAACACTCCTTTTTTTGTTAGTTATTTTCGTGTTCAAAGTGCTCTTGCAAGTGGTCTAATAGCCCGAAATCGACATGCTTTGAATTTGCTGAAACGTGCGGATCTGTTCTTTCCATCAATCCTAACCGAAATTGTTTAACTGAGATAGGGACCATCCTACACCAATTTAAAGGTGACGAGGTAATGGCTTAACATCGAAAACATATGGTAATTTTCGAATTCAAAGTGCTCTAGGTAGCCCTCTATTTTCCTGAAATGGACATCTTAGGATTTTCTGAAAAGTGGGGATCTCTTTTTGCCGTCAATCCTAACCGAAGTTGTTTAACTTGGATACAAAAACAAATACGAGCATTACAACGGCACTTTGAAATAGAAATTAGCCGCTACACTAGCTACAGTGACACTTTCAAATGGGCGTCGGGTGGTCCCTATCTAAGCTTAACAATTTCGGTTAGAATTGATGGAAAGAATAGATTCCCACCTTACAGAAAATCCTAATTATGTCCATTTTGGGCAATTTAAGAGGGCTAGTAAGAGCACTTTGAATTTAAAAATCACCATACGCTTTTGTCGCCATGCCATTACCTTTTTACCTTTAAATGGTGTTGGACGGTCCCGATCTAAGTTAAACAATTTTGGTAAGGATTGATGGAAAGAACAGATCCACACCTTTCAGAAATTCCTAAGCATGTTCATTTCGGGCTATTAGAGAGTTTGCAAGAGCACATTGAACACGAAAATGACTAGAACACCCAATTGAAAAAAAAGAGCATTCGCGTGAATTAAATGGCATCTTTTCGCTGACACATTAGTACCGCTTCCGGTAGTTACTTCCGGTTTTGTTTGGGGTCATTGGAAAGGAAATTTCAAGAGGAACAATGAAGTTGGGGTGTATAATTTCGCTAACTGTGAAAGGTAATTCAGTATTTCAATAAATAACAGTGAAAGTGTCTAATTTGGGCACTATTTTTCGGCGTCTTTCCACTAATCAGATTTTGGTACATTTTTTATGTTATTTACGACAGTTTTCAAGGACGAATGCCGTTGGTTTCATCTTTGTACTAATTAGTCCTAGGTAAAATCGTATTTTTAGGCGCTTACTGCTGCGAGAACTGTTTTTCGTGTGTTTGCTTTGGTGCAAGGGATGTGATGTGCATGCAAGTGCATCTCTTCAGGCAAAATAAGAGGGGCTGCAGCGTGTGGATGTGCGCATTCATCCGCACAACTCAACTATTTAGTACATAATGCACTGACTGAAACTAGCGCAAAAGTAACGTTGAATTCGTACGGCTAAAATTTTAGTGAAGTGTGTTTTCGTGGATATAGGAGTATGTTTGGTAAGAGATGCATTAACCAGTGATGCCACCGACATCGTTTTAGCAGTGTTTTCATAGAAGTACAGTTAAACCCCATTAATAACCTCTTAAAACAATAAATCGGTTATAATTATGCGTTTTTTGAGGATTTTTACGCAACAAAACAAGCAAAATTGATTGTTTATTGTAATAAACCTGATGCAGGTAAACCCCATTACAACAATAAACCTGTTATAACAATGCTTCTTTTAAGGCTCTTTTAGTGACAATGCATGCAAAAGTAATTATTTAAAACAATAAATCTAATAAAACATTAGAATATAAAGAGTTTTCACTATATAACATTCCATTTCCGAAGGCCCTTGGGCTAACGTTATAAAGAGGTTTCACTGAAGCAGTAATGAAGTAACACAACAATTTTATTCTGGTACATTATTCAGTAGGGCGCACACCCAACAAGAGCCAAAGTAGTGAGGTAGCTTAGCGACAAAATTCGACAGAATTAAGTGTTGGCGGACCAAAGCATGAATTTTTTTTGTCTCGGTTAGTGCATGAGCGATAAGAAAATGGGCTGCTCCAAACACTCTGGCTGGAACAGGCCTTGTATACCAAAGTACGTATATAGTAAAAAAAAAAAAAAAAAAATGCATACAGTGAAACACTTTTCACGCCCATTAATAAACCGATCATTATAATACGCTGAAACTTACTACAAAAGTTCTATGCATCATTTATGATAAAACGTTCTATGAGAAATGAAAGTTCAACCGGAAGTGAATATACAGCTAACTTCCGGTAAATAATCTTTATCGCGTAACTTAATAACCGTTTAATCGACTGGTCTAAAAATTTGCAGGCATATTCTTGAGACCATTTACGTCAGTTGTTATTTAATGACCATTTTGTTGTACAACTCTACCGGAAGTGTTGGTAAATGTCAGTTCCAGTATGATTTCTTCACTTATGTGCACTTATTCTCCGCTTAAAACAATGTGAAAGATATTTTAGTTGCATTATCGGAGAATAAGTGGTCTTTCCTGAAAACAATGTAATTACGATGTACAGCATTTATACCTTCAATTGCAACAAGCAAGTATGGTTATAATAAATCCTTAGAAAGTTTATTTTCCTTTGGCAGTGATGAAGGAGGGGTGCTGGAATTAATTAGGTGACTAAACCTCAACACTCCTAAATTTGGAATTGTGTGCAACTGGTTAAAATGGAGGAAAAAAAGGCCCAGTTATTGCATTGCCCAAAGACCGCCAAAAATCAGAAACTCCATTAGTGGGGTGCAATGCATCCATCTGGTGTCATGGTAGGCGTCACATCAACATCACAGAACTCCTTATAATTATCAAGAAAAGCCTTGTGTACCACTAATGGAGTTGTATGAATTATGGCAGGCTTTGGGTAATGCAAAGACTCGGCTTTTATTTTTTTATATAGGCTATTGCTCACAATTCCCAGTTTGTTGTGTTTTGTGGCTAAGTCAACTCAAAACTGCAGAGTGGTCCACCAAAAACTGACGACCCAACATTGTCCCAAGTCCCACTCTTCTAGTTAGCACCCCTCAGAACCAGGAGAGAACAAAAATCAAATCTAATGAAGCTGGAAGATTTTTGTCCTTTCCTGGTCTGAGGTGCTAACTAAAAAAGTTGGACTTTGGGTTCGTCCAACCCAAAGATGTTGGGTCGTCAGTTTTTTTGTGGACCACCCTGTATTAATTCCTGTGCCCCTGCTTCATCACAGTTTGAAAAATTAACATTCTTCGGAATTATTTTACCATGCCACTGAACAAGCCAGCAAAATAAGGGAGCTATGTCATCAATTATTATTTGGAAGTGACATTGTATACTCATTCACTTCCGGTAGTTGTTACATTTCGTAATAGAACATTATTTGTCATAGATTTAAGGAATGTATGTGCAAAATTTGGAACCTACCGACTAACCCGTATAAAAGTTAGGCATTAAGTGAATAAATACCGGAACTGACATTTACCATCACTTCCGGTAGAGCTACAACAAAATGTCATTAAATATTAATTCACGTAAATGGTCTCTAGAATATGTCTGCAAAATTTGAGACCTGTTGGTTAAAACGGTTTGGAAGTTATGTAATAAACACTGTTTATCGGAAGTGAGCTGTATATTCACTTCCTGTTGGATTTTCAACATTTCTCATAGAACGTTGTTTGTCACAAATGATGTATAGAACTACTGTAGCAAGTTTCAGCATATTATATTGATCAATTTATTAATGGTCGTAAATAGTGCAGCCCTGTATGCAGTTTTGTAACTGTTAGAGGCCTGCTTCAGCCCAATATATGTTCAGGTTGCGTGGAGCTGCCCTTTTTCTTATTGCCAATACACTAACCTAAGCCACACAAAAAATTCATGCTTTTGTCCGACGATCTACCTCACTAAAGCTTGCGTGTGGTGTGTTGTTTCCAAATAAAAAAGTAAAAAATAATGTAAAGACTATATAATTGCAACTATAGCAAATTAGTAATTGGGCAGAATGTAATGGCCAAATTCTGGCTAGATTTGGGCATCGTATCACCATGTTCGTTACTGAAACCTTAACAATTATTCTTTTGATGTATAGTTAACCTGCAAGAATGAGTTGAAATGATATTTACCAAAATGTAGCATCTCTTAATTGCACTGCCAAAGAAAGTTAAGGACTGAGAAGGAATATTGTTGCTATCTGATGGAATGATGTATGCCTGATTGCCGAAACAAATTTTAAATCTTTGCTGTATAAACAAATTTGAAAATTGCAGAAAAATAGTTCTTGTTACTTTAGCAGTTCAAGATGCAGCGCTTGAACAATTCCCAGAGCTTTGGTTGTACATGATCATTCATGATATGAAATGCAGAGTATACATTCAAAACAAAACATGGTATCGTTTAGAATAAAACAACTCTGATTTTATTTTTGTACCAAAAAAAAACCGAATTTGTGCTTACCAAAAAAAATAAAAGTGCGTATCATCTGCAGCATCAGAACTACGTTAGACAAAACAAAATTGTTGTAAATGCACATCTTTCGCCCTTTATCCCCCCTCCTTTCGTGATATTTCGTTTTTCCCAAATGCATGTTCATTGTCGAACTGTTCGAGATGCTTTCTCTCTCCTTTTTTTTTTTATTACTGCAGTGCACAGCGCTACTTATTACGTAAAATGCTTGCTGATTCATCGATTTTACTTTCCAAATTATATTACGAGTAGATACGTATGTTTAGTACTTTTCGTCTTTCTGTGCAGGTCTTAAAATTGAGATCACTCACTGTGGGACAATGCGGAGGAAATATAGAGTATGTAACGTAACGCGGAGGCCAGCTCAAATGCAATCGTAAGTATAGTATTTTATAGTTTCCTACACTAAAAAAAACCTAAAACAAAAATTATTGCAAGTTTAGAGGCGGAATGTGTCTCACACTTAAAAAATCTTGCTGCAAAAGCTACGTGAGGCTAAGGAATGGTTTCTTGCATCTTATTTACTCTGTTAACATAGTCACTCTGTTAACATGGTGAGCAACGCAGTCTGAAAGTAGCATGAATTACGTGCCTATTTACAAGACATGAGAAAGCTGTATGGTCAAGGTAGCATTTTACAATAGAACCTCTATTATCCAAACGTGATTACTGAAAACCCTTCTTACAAAAAAAAATTGTTAATACGAGTTTCTCTTGCTACGAAAATTAACTTTACCTGTAAATTTTAGAATTTTATTCTCAAATGCTTTTTTCCCTTGAGATTTAATTAAATAATAGTACTGTTAATCCCATGATTTATAAAATACTCGACTTCAATAATGACTACAACTAATTGACGTTGTTGCAAATTTTCGATAGTCAATTAAACACCCGTTGTTATGTGTTCAAACGCCGACTATCCTGGCTTCGGCGTTCTGGCTTCATCTGGCTTCCTACGTTCTGGACAATCTACTGCATCGGATCGGTTGTGTCCAGAACGCAGGAAGCCAGATGAAGATAGTCGGCGTTTGAATACATAACAACGGGTGTTTAATTGACTATCGAAAATTTGCAACAACGTCGATTAGTTGTAGTCATTATTGAAGTCGAGTATTTTATAAATCATGAGCTGTACACTTCAATGTAAACGATCCTTTACTGTTAATCTCCAGCTCGCTAACCTCTATGTGCGTGCACTTCCCTCCAACTGTACGCAGCGGTCCAGTCATCTTTTATTCTCCAGCGCTCGTCGACTTCGGACGTGCCCTCCTCTTCTCCCACTGCCGCTCATCGTGTAAACTACTTGACTTGCAAAGTGAAAGGACAAGATGGCGAAAGAAGGTGGGTACGAGAAGCCCACTCTAGCTAGGAAGAGTCCCTCTCTGACACCGGTTGGCCCTGGCTCTCAAGCTCCTGATGGCACCGGACTTGTGCCTTTGTGTGGCTATTGTTTCCAAGAAGCCATGATTGGATCCACACCGTGCCTGCCAGAAGCACAGGTCGTGCAATTATTTATCCAACCCATAATGTTGATTGCAGAGGAAACGTGACCCCCTAATCCTCGACAAGCAAAGCCGTTTTCAGAACCGTTAAGAACAGATGAAGAGGAAAAAGGAACCGTCATCGGCTTCACGGTCAGTTTACCGCCTCGGCAATTCTTTGGTACCAACATCTTGTCGCATGGCCACTTTTTGAACGCCGTCACCGTATGGTTCTAACCGGCTGCAAGACTTTACCCGCCGTGATCTAATACAATGATCGGACGGCTCACCGATCCCTAAACAGGAGGAAAACGAAAGGACGGGGAGCAAACTTCAGCAACTGCCACTTGCTGAAGTTCAACATAGCTCTCCTGGCATTAGTGTTTCGCTTCCTTCTGCTCTCCCATTTTCTGACTTGATCTGCTCCACCTCTGATCCATTCGTCAACTGTTCCCGCCGCACCTCTTGGCCCACCACTTGTGGCTAATTGTCGGCCGTCTACATCAACAGTTATGACCTGTAATGATCATAGTGATCACCTTTTTTCAAACGTTATCACAACAGGAACTCTCCGTCGATCAGAATTTGGAACCCATCACTCTCATTTTCACAACCTTGTGTTTCAAATGCTGAAGCACAAAGTGAACCAGGTGTCAATTCAAAATGAGAACATGAAATTAAAGGCCAGATATTCCAAACTGAAGTCGAAAATGAGAACAAAAGAATGCAAAGAAAGCAAAGGCTAATGTGGATCGTACGCAGTCTATGGGAGACACTTGATTTATCGGCCACTCGTAAATCTGTCCACATGAAGCCCCTGTAACGGCGGACGATACGACGGCTTAGGTGCTTGTAACGCCCCCGGTTTCCCTGGTGTACGTGGAGTTTCAGTCTAAGGTTCTACGGTGTTTACGACGACTTTTACAGCATAAGCACAACTTTGGGCTACAGTCCCAGCATGGGGGATGGAGCGCCGGTCCTAATTAAAGGGGCCTAACCTTAATACTGTTGGTAATCACTGCCACCAACGGTGGATTTAACTGTTTGAAATAGCTAAAATTAAATGATGTGATACATATTTATTTTACACTAAAAGACAATCAATCTAGCAAACGGGCTGAAGCTTAAAACTCCTGGTTTTATTTATGCAACAGAGAATGAAAAAGACACTTTAGATCATAGTTTGCTTCACAAAGCTTTTGAATACAATTAATTAAAAGCTTAAAGTTTGAATATACAACTGTAATTCACAAATTCAGACAAACAACGCTTGTGTTTGAATAAAGTTAAATTTTCTCATGAGAAAAAGTAATACTACGTGCTCCCGGAGACACCCGCAAGACTAAACAACCCCAACTGATAGTAGTCTATCTGACAGTATGTTTCATACACGATCAACCGTCCACTAATAAGTTTCTAAGTTTTCCAAGTACAAAAGATCACCCTCCCTTAGTTCCCGGAGAAACTGTTCTAAGAAATAAAAAGCCCGGCAATTTTACACTTAGGCATCAGTATGTTTCCTTTGACTTCAACAAAGATCAAACCGTCATTTAGTTTAAGTTAAAAATTCATTTAAAATAAACTGGAAAAGTTGGTTTTTAGTAAGAGAACCACTCTGACGTTATGGGGTGAGAGAACCTAAGATGCCATTACAGGCGTCACCACCATAATTTTCTCTAAGCTAGAGAGTTTAAGTTTACATTTAAACTAAAATTTAGAATATGGGGGTCCTAAACTAAAGTTTTAAAAGCTAAACTATAACATACGAACCACTACCATTTGGCCGGCATGGCATTCCACAGACATGGCGTCTCCATTCCCGACTGGCGTGACCCTTCTAGCTTGAGAGATCTGTGAGCTGTGCTTGGGGGTGGGGGTTTTTATGCTGGGGACCGGAAGTTCGCGCGGACGGGCAGGAGAGCTGCGGGGGTCGGATTGGCTGAGGGCCTTGAGAACAATGGAAAGTGGGAGGAGAAGTCGGTTGAACAAAGGGACTGGGTGCAGAGCCGTTTGAAGGAGTAAGGACATGTAAAGATGGGTTGAGTTTTACTCAATTGAACTTTGGGAAATAGGCCTTTACTTTGAAATATTGACTATGGAATAAATATTTACACGTTTGCAACGTGAGTAGGCTCTGGTTAAAGCTTAATACGTGAATTTGGGTAATGCATAAAGCATTACTATTAGATTTAATAAGCTTTAACTGAAAACTGCAGTGTTATACACCACAACTAGTTTTTGCTGGGGGGGAGGGGTATTCGAAGTTTTATGCACAGTTTGACTTTCGGATTGCTTTCGGAACAGATCTTTTTAAGAATACTTTTTGTTTTAATAGTAGTACAAGCCAGCAGAAGCATTTGGATGGGTCCAGTCGGATTTTAGAGGAGAACTAAAAGAAACATATATACACTAAAATTCGTGTCCAGTAGAATGCCGATGTAGAATTACGTTGGACAGCGTTTCTGGGGGTAAAAGAGTATAAAATATAAATGCGGTTAAATAAACTAGCTTAGTTGGATGCTATAACGCATTAAGTTAATTGGAACGTTTTAACGTTTAAGTTAAAAGATAAAATTGATCTAAAATAAAATTCACGGTTTACTAAAGGTAAGTATTCTAGGATAGTAAAAACTAATTTTAAACATAGTTAAAATTCGTGTTTTTTTTGTGGTGTAACAGAACAGAATAACTGGGGATTTATGCTGCTGAAAATGCCTTGTAAAAATAAATCGGTGTCCAGTTGTGTTGGAGTCCATCTTATTTTTTGGTTGGTTAAAATGTATTGTATGTTTTGGCAGCTTCCCTTTGCAACTAGAAAATGGGCAAACCGTAGAGTGTACAGTAGCCAAATACTTCTTAGACAAATACAGAATGAAACTAAGGTAAGTTGTCATTGCCAAGAAACCCTGCCAATTTATTAATAAACTGATAGTTTCACATACTTTTTTTCAAACCTTGTAGGTTTCCACATTTACCCTGCTTACAAGTAGGACAAGAGCATAAACACACGTATTTACCTTTAGAGGTAAGTTGCCACAAGGATGATGCTTTCCAAGAAAGTTAATGTAGCCTAATACCTGTGCAGTTAATGGCGACACCAGAGCATGTGCTCCCCCTCCCGCCTTCATCCAAATTTCCCAAAACTAAAGACGATTTTGGCTTATGTAATTTAAGAAAGGGTCAGTTTGGGTCTCCCACTGTCTCATACTCATTAAAATTGCTGAAAATGCGTGAGCTTCCAGGGGACACTGCTGCTGGAACTTGCAGCGCTCTCCCAGACCCCCTTGCTGGAAAAGGTTTTGCCTCCCCTAATTTTGTAGCTACACAACGCCCTTGGGTGACACCAACCCACAACAGTGGTTTTCCTTTATCAGCTTAACTTTTATGATAGCGCATAGGTTTTCCAAATGACTTACTCAAATTCTTTTACTGGAAACTATTCAAAAGCAACGACTTTCAGTGGAGACTAGTAGCAAGAGGATTATTAACTACTTTAAAATTAATTATCAACTACTTTAAGCGGTGTCTAGTTGCGATTTTGCGAAATCCCAAAATTTGCAACTTGTTTACTAATAAGAATTTTGACCCCATTTTCAATTAGGGGGGTGTACGCCGTTTGCTGAAGCTAAAAATGAAAATATGCGATTGCAAAATTTGCATTTTCCTCGCAAAATTCTCAATTTTTGCTCGAATAAATAAATTATGACTTACTTTTCATCAAAATTTTATTAACTTTGCAGTAAAATGAGGTCTTCTGTTCATTACTAGCAGCTGTTTTGAAGTGGAATTTAAATTTTTTAAACTTTATTCATATTGTTCACCACTTATGAGGCCTGGTTTAGCTATTTACTGTTAACAATTTTGTGATGGTTTTTTTTTGGTTGCAAAATTCAGCAAATCTTGCAACATGATGTGTCGCAAAATTACCTTTTTCCACTTCACATTTTAAAAATTCTCGCAACAAATATTATCGCAAAATTTTGCTTTAAGGTATCGGAAAAATGCGGGTTCCTAGTGATACTCGAAAAATTCTAGCCAATCTAAGTGAACAATGTGTTTGGAAGTTGGCTCGTGGGCTGAGCTAAATCAATTCTTAGCCATTATTTATTCGGTGCCGATTGCCTTGCCTGCTTTCCTTTAACAATGATTATTAGAGTTGATTAGACTTTTATGCGAACGGTTTGTCTGTTTGTGTGTTTGCGCTATAACATTTTAACAAATTGCAAATTATCGGATTTCTGGCCAATTTTGCACACAGATGCTATGGCACATTTCTAAGTCTAAGTTCGAAAATAGATCGAATCCGTTGGGGAAATCCTCAAAGATTTTTGTTCGCAGCAAACGTACGAGGTTCGTTATTTTTCTTCAGCCATTTTTCTTCAGCCGACTGACGTCATCCATCCACGACCATTTACTGGGAACTATGTAGCCTTCGTCAGCGGCTGATGTCACCACCAACCGACCAATGAATGGCAAATGATTGCACAGATCACTGACGTAGGCACGCGCCTCCACCGATCTCCTTCGTACGAAAAGGAGATACGAACTGGATTCGAACGAACTGGATAACAAGCTTGTATAGTCATGTCGGCATGCGAAATTAGCGTAGACTTGGGCTACTTTTTTGGACAATCGTTCATGACTTATAACAACAACAACAACTACTACTGAACACTGAATATTATAACAACTTCTACTGTATGACATTTGTTTTTTTGTTGTCAAGGGAGGGGAGGGGGAATCAAATTCATAAAACTACTTTGGGCAATGACTGTGCTATCTAGATATTTCATCCTTACCAGTCGTGCGACGTGGCGACGTCGCAGCAATCTGTGCGTCGCAGTTGGATAAACAAAATGTTCAAAACGCCGAGACTAAACGGCTTGGAGGCTTCCCGTATCGTAAAACTGCCAAACTGTGCTGAATATTTTTAATGTTGATTCATTTCACTAGTGTTCCAATTAAACTTACAGTTTAAAATGAAACCGATTGAAGAATCGTAGTAGGCTCGTCTTTAATTCAGAGATGTGCGCCGCCATGCCATCCAACGCAGTTGATCAAAACATGTATGGGGGGCTGGGGGGGGGGATTGAGGCAAAAAAGCTAGAAATTCAAGCGACCACTAGTTTTACGGTTGCATACTCGTCGTGGAACCGCGGCCAAGAAATCATTTGGGTGTTAGGGTTGTATTCTTAGGAGGGGTAATTATTCACACGTGTTAGACAATTAGTAGCCATGCCGATCGCTGTATTCGCAAGGGAAAACTAATCGACTCTCACTATAATTGGTTTGAACAGGTTTATTTGTGTAGTGACCATTGCATCGTCTTTCTTTAACAATGATTATTTGTGCGGTGCTCATTGCCTTTTCCTTGTTACCATACTCAGTTCATTGCCTACTTTAATAGTGGTTATTTGTGTAACGCACATTACCTTTTTTTCTTTCCCTTTTAACAGCTATAATTTCTACACTGCCCAAGTGCTCATTCACATGCTTACTTCCCTGTAACAACGATTATTTGTGCACTGATCGTTGTCTCGTCTACTTGCCCTTAACTGGATTATTTGTGCAATGTCCATAGCTTGTCTATTTTGTTTTAAAAATTGTTACTTGTGCAGCGCACAGTGCCGTGTCTACTGGATGTTAAATAATGGCCTGTGCCGTGCGGGGGGCCCATTGTCTTTCCTAACTTGCCCTTATCGATGGTTATTTGTATGCGCATAAATTCCACCTTATTTGTCTGGGATTGTTTTGTTTGTGTGACACATAAAACAAGACTTGACGTGACATTCACTATCCTTTTTTTGATGTTAGGTAACTCTACAGAATGACTTTTGTTTTCATTTGAGCTTGTGCTGAAAACTTTGTGTATTTTTAGGTCTGTAACATTGTTGCTGGTCAGAGGTGCATAAAGAAACTTACTGATATGCAGACGTCCACAATGATTAAGGTGAGTTCCATTGGTTTGTTCCTGGGGTTGTAAACATAGCCATTTTTCTTTTCATTAAACAAAAAGTGTTGCTGCAAGGACTTACTATTGGTAAAGGGCCCGTGCTTTTTTCAATTTGGTATACTGCGATTTGCGATATCACAAAATTTGCAACTTGTTAACTACGAATATTAATTTATTTTCCCATCTTTCAAATGGGCAATTGTATACCGCAAGCCAAAAATGCAAATTTCCGAATGCAAAGTACGCATTTTCCTACATAATTCACTATATTTGCCAAAATTAAAATTTATTTTTATCAAACTTTTATTAACTTAGTGGTTCACACACTAAAACGCTGACATCCACTTGAGTTTTTAACATTTTTGATTTAAACTCCCATGATTACACACATATCAAAAGAAGAATACCGCAGGTATACAGCAAATTTTAGACAACTACGAAGTACTGTATATTTCCGAATATAAGACGGTACTTTTTTTCAAATTTACACCATTAAAATAGCATCGTCTTATACTCGCGTTCAAATCCATAAACTCGGCCAAATTTTGGCCGATTTTGACGTTTGAATACACCATTTCGATAGTTTTTCCGAGAGCTATCCAATGGTGCTAATCTCATGCCAGTTGCTCAAATAGTTTATGGATTATTTAGCAAAAACTAAATAATTGAAAAAGGCCTCAGGAAGCAGTCCAAAGGCGAAGCTATTATTAAAAATTTGGGTTTCTCAGTTTAAAGTATTGGCTGACAATGTTCTTCTGAAAGCTATCCAAGCTAAGAAAATCCCAACGATCATTCCGCACACTGGGCTTAATCCGCCCACAATCATTTACCCTTGGTCTCTTCACCCCATCGACAATCTCCAGAAGTCCCGTCCTTCCTACAAGCCTCCCAACCGCTTGTTCGCCCCACCATACTGGCATCTCCAACTGACCCGAAGGTAAAACCACCATCATTCCCAACAAGGGAACCATCATCATCCATTCCTCACCATCATTCCCACCATCATTCCTCACATTTGGACAGCTCAGATCTACCATCTCTCGAACGAGCATCGAGCACCCTCTTCCAACAGAAGCAAGACAACATTTCCGACGCATGGAAAGCCATGAAGTCATCTGCCGCTTGCCACAACCTCCAATCATATTCATTGTGGCAGTTCGACAACTCGAAAGTTTCTCGTCCTCTCCACTGGGATATGACCATGCTCTCCACGGTGCCCACCACGGACATACTCTGTGTCCTATGCAGAACTAAAGCAAGTAGTTACTGCATGGGAATACGCTCTCATCTCCCCCCACCACCACCACCACCGAGACAGCAACTCAAAGTTCATCTACTCGGCCAGCGCTAGCCAAATATAAATTTAAATTTTACACCCCAATTTCTCTTGTTTCCAAAAAAAAACCGATGATGAAAATAATTGTGAAGAAATTTACACCACAAAAAACTCTCCAATTACGTCATACCTATCTGTTGAACCCATCAAGTGTGAAACCATCTCAAGGTAACTGTTACCTCCTTCTCTATCATCTTAAGAGTTGTACATTAACAATAATATAACATAAGATCCCTCACCTCCAATTGAAGTGTTTTTCCTTTCCACGATTACTCCCTACGGGTACTCGCAGTAAGGTCCGATAGGATTTTTTACAGCATAAAGAAAGAACATTTTGCCGGCCCCCAGTCAGGCCGGCTAAAAGTGGTTTCTTTTGCTGAAAAAATACTGTACCTTAGGCCCCTCCCTGCCTCCCCTCTCAAGTCACCTTTTGACACAATTGAGAGACAGATGACGAGCCCTCGTAGCCGTCGCTCTTATAGCGAGGATCACACATGCGCATGTGTGGTTGGGTCACTGAGTAGGCCATTCTAATCTCAAGCACACAACAGCATCATTGAGACAATAATACAAAAATTGACAGGTATAGTATTTTTTCAGCAAAAGAAACCATTTTTAGCCTGCCTGGCTGGGTGCCAGCAAAACGTTCTTTCTTTGTTGCCAAAACATCTTAACCTGATAATTTAGCATTACATTCCTCGATTGTGATGTTCCCCTGGAGGTTTCTTCTGTTGTGCAGCCGCCTGCTTGCATACCTGTGCTGCGCATGCGCGCGGCAGTCCTCCCTTATAAAAGCGACAGCGTGCACGCTATCGGCATTCATTTTCCTCCAGAGGTGTCTCCACGTCACCTCGCGCGGAAAATAGTTCCCCACTTTCGCACGAAAATAGGATTCCAAACCCGATGATGGCCGCCGCATCCGAAGCCTTCGCTTCACCTGCTGCTCCCCCTCATGCTCTCCTTTGTCCGCAGACGACCGCTTTCACCCTTGCCAACCGTTGGATATCCGCCCTTGACCACGCCGCCGTCAATCTGATCCCTGCCGTTTACTTTCGTCCGATTCAAGACTCTCTTCGCCCGAGTTGCCGCTGGCCGTTCGCAAGCTGTCAACATCAGCCCTCTCCGACGCTTATCACCGTTCCAGCTAACTGCTCCCGCACCAATGCCATACCTTCTGCTTCTGGCTTTCAGACGGAAAACACGCCCGAGTTGCCGAACGGCTTACCTCACTGACTGCCGACGCTTCAATGGAACTCTAGTTTTTTCGGCCGCTTCCCACACATTCCTGGATGTGACGTGTTGCAGACAACCCGTCTGACTCCCGTTTCAGTTTCGATCGTTTCCAACGACGATTGAATTTGCTACCGAGCTTTAGTTACGCGATGTCGCCTCGATCAAGTTTCAAACGTCTGGGTCAAGACTTAAAGCCTCGTTCGTGTGAATACTGTTCTCTCGCTCATCTCATTTGTGGAAAATCCCACGTTTTGAGTGAAGAACCAAGTTGGAAGCCATCTACACCTACCGCTTGTTCGTCTGTGGCTCACCCCAAACATCAAGTGAATATCAAATCGACAGTTGCTGTCCACTGCTGCTCGTCTCAGTCGTGGCTAAATACCACGTTTGAGTGAAAAACCAAGACGGAAGACGTCTACACCTTTTGCTGCTTGTCTCGACCATGGCTTGCCCCACGTCTCGAGTGACAATCAAGTCACCTGTTGCTGTCTACTGCTGCTCGTCTCACTCGTGGCTAGAACCCACGTTTTGAGTGAACCAAGATGGAACCCAGTTGCACCTCTTGCTGCTTGTCTCGAGCGAAAATCTAGACATCAGCTGCTGCCCACTCCATTACTCGACGTCTGACTGACTCTAGCCCTGCTCGTCTTTCGTCCGTTTTCCTGTTAACTTCCACCGTGATGCTCCTAGGTTGCCGTCTTCTATCAAGCCTCCTGTCCGCATCCCACCCCTGGCTTTCGTCCGCCTTTCTGTTCGCCTTCCTGTGCCCTGCTGCCACCATGGGAGATTCCAGCTCTGCTGTTCCTGTCTTTCAGCCGTTCCACTCTTCGACACGCGGCTCAGGCGCTGCCGTCTGGTTTCCCGTCGCCGTGGCTCCCATCACCGCACGCTACACTCTTTGGCCCGTCTCCGGTCTGCCATAGCCGGGACGTTGCCGTCGAGTCTGGTTTGTTGCTCAGGCCTCTCGCCTCTCCCGCCACGACGTTGGAACTCCACGTCTCACCAGTCCAGCCGTGGAAGCAGTTATGAACTGGATCATCCATCGACCCCTGCCTCTGGCTCCCTCGCCGTCTTCCGTCCGCCTCACTGATACCGTAGCTAGCAGCATGCTCCACTCTTCGGCCCGTCTCCGGTCTGCCCACAGCTAGGACGTCGCCGTCGAGTCTGGGTTGTTGCTCAGGCCTCTCGCCTCTCCCGCCACGACATTGAAGCTCCACTTCTCACCAGTCCAGTCATGGAAGCAGTGTGAACTAAATCACCCATCGACGGCCCCTGTCTCTGGTTCCCTCGCCGTCTTTCGTCCGCCTTACTGAGCCGTAGCTGTCACGACTATGTTGAAGATCTCGCAAGTTCCTGTCTTTCGTCCTTCTTGGATTTGGTCTGCCGATTTCACAAGGAAGGCCAACCGAGTCTGAACTTCTTGCCCCATGCACTCAATCGTCTACGCTTTACCCAGATGTTGCCGTTCTGCACCATGCTGAAAGTCGGCCAAGCCTGCATCCCTCGCTCGTTCGTCTTTCACCCACCCAGTTCGGGTGTGTCCATTCCGCACAATGATGAAGAGCTACCGAGCCTGTGTTCCTCGCTCCACGCAACTCGTCTTTCACCCGCCTTGCCGGGAGTTGCCGTTTTGAACCTTGACGAAGATCTGCCAAGCCTGCATTCCTCGCTCTACGCACTATTCGTCTTTCACCCGCCCTGTACGGACGTTTTTATCCCGCACTGTGATGAAGGTCTACCAAGCCAGCGTTCTTCGCTCCAAGCAACTCGTCTTTCACCCACCTTCCCCGGATGTTGCCGTTTACACTACGGAGAAGGTCTGCCGAGCTTCCGCTCCTCGCTCTACGCACTCACTCGTCTTTCGCCCGCCTCGCTCGGATGTTGCCGTCTTACACCACGGAGAAGACCTGCCAAGCCGTCGTTCCCCGCTCCACGCACTCACTCGTCTTTCGACCACCTTGCATCTTTCGCCCGGCTTGCTCGGGTGTTGCCGTTTTGCACTGTGGAGAAGATCTGCCAAACCATCGTTCTTCACCCCACACACTCTTGTCTTTCGCCCGCTCGCTCGGGTGTTACCGTTTTACACTATGGAGAAGATCTGCCAAGCCACCATTCCTCGCTCTACGCATTCACTCTTCTTTCACCCAGGTGTTGCTACCCTCCACCGTGATGAAGGTCAACCAAGCACTCCACCCCCCGCTCGGCCTGCTCCTTCGTCTTTCGTCCGCCTTGCTGTTGCGCCGTGTCCTGCACCAGAATGGGGAACAAACAGATCCTGCACCTCTCACCCCATCTACTCAGCTTTCGTCCGCCTTCCTGCCAGTTGTACCAGGCCTTCACCACTACCCCATCACTGTTGTGGTGCCGTCCTGTCCCAGGGAGATAGCCCGTCAACCTGGGACCTCCTTTCCCGCTCCACGTCTCCCGTCTGCCTTAGGGTTGAGATGCCGTCCCGGTCCAAGATGTAGGCCCGTTAAGCTGAAAGCCTCTTCCCCGCTCCACATCTTTCGTCCGCCTTCCGGTTATGATGCCGTCCTGAACTAGATGAAAGCCCGCTCATCTGGGAGCACCTCTCTCCACCTGTCCTCTCGTCTTTCGTCATCCACTAACCAATCGAATTGGCCCCGCAGACGGTTCGTCCCCTTGCCGTCTCCTGCCCATGCCAGGTGACCACCAGCTACACTACATTGTTCCATTCCCATCCATGATCTGTGCGGCTTTCCTTCATGCTTGCCGGAATGCCATCCATTCCAGCCAGTTCCAACTGTGGGCCCCTTTCATCGGGTTTATTTGATCTTTCGGCTGCCGCCCTGCCCCGATGTGGTCCTGCACTAGTCCCTTGGACGCCGTAGCCCGGCCCCTGCCCGCTCCGCACAGCACCGCCAATCCATCCGAAAGTTAACTCCTACTTTCAGCCGAGGAACCATCAGGCCTTTCGGCTCGATCCCCCTCGCTCCCGTTCCGACCAACGCAACCAGCAGGACCGAACCGCAACTCCTGACCGCCGCAGCTCCTCTCCTGCCTTTCAGCCGGCGCAAGACTTCGCCTCTTCTTCCCAGCTTAAAACCGTCCGAAAGTTAACTCCTACTTTCAGCCGAGAAACCAACAGCCCCTTCGGCCCGATCTCCCTCGCTCCCGCTCTGGCCAACGTAACCAACAGGAGCGAGCCGCAACTCCTGTCCGCCGCAGCCGCTGCTTGTCACCAGGGGGCAGGAGCTCCTCTCATTGAAACCACGACGCCTCCCACCTCTCCTACCTTCCAGTCGGCGCAAAACTTCGCCTCTTCTTCCCAGCCTGGCTGAAACTCAACACGGAAATTCTATCTTCATAAAACAAGCCCTTCAGCCGACAGTGCCCTTCACTCATCCAATCCCTTCGGCCAATTGGCTCCGAGGAAAACCCAAAGCCCCGATTTAAAACACAGGCGCTTTCTTCAAAGTTTTCGAAGACCTCCTCAACTCTGCTTACCACGCTCAATTGAGTTGAAATGCCTGATTACTAGACGTAGAACAACCACCCGAGTCCTTCCATTGTCCAATTAAAAAAAAAAAAAAAAAGCTCAGAAAGCATCCATTCGCTCTTAGACATCTGGCCTCAAGCACACTGCTTCAGATGTCCAGCCTGCGGCTTGACATACTACACAGAAGATCAACATGGTTCCTGCTGCTCATTCGTTCTGTGCCCCGTCCTTCGTCAGGATATGGCCTCTCTAATAAATACGGATGTTAACCTATTTACGTTGCCTTTTTGGACTTAAATGTCGACTGCCTGAGCAGGGAATCGAACCCACGACCTTTGAAACCAAAGGCCGGACCGCTCAGCCATTTCAGTATGGCTGAGCGGTAAGACTCCGGCCTTTGGCTTCGAAGGTCGTGGGTTTGGGTCCCCGTTCAGCAGTCCAAAAAGGCAACGTAAATCGGTTTGCATTCGTATTTTTAAAAACTTTTCGAGCAGAAATAGCTTTCTGTCCTGTTTATAGCCTGTCTTAGACGTCTCTCGTCATAACCAGTAATTGACTTGCTCATCATCCTTCCCCGACCTGCCAGCCTTCCTCTGTTTACTGGCTTTCAACTCTTCACGGCTTCTGACGCCCCTTCGTCGTTCAAGACTGTCCTCCGATCTGGGCTTGCCATACATGCTTTGGCTGTGCGACCCTACGTTTCGGCATTGTAAAGAAATAGAGATTGACGGTGCACGAAGCACCTCCCCCCCAAACCCAAAGAAGTTAAGCAACTAGAGCGTCATAGCGTGATTTGAAAGCGTTGAGTAAAGGAGCGCAAACAACAGATAACAAGACGACTGTACTCTGCTCTCATCTGAAACACAGCCTATAGCGCCCGTTCGTCATTCCAGACTTTGTCAAGATAACAGAAGAAGAACCTTCATGCAGTCTGGGCTTCAACTACACACTTCTGCGGTGTGAGCCTGTAGCTTAGCTTCGTATGTAAGGGGCTATACATGTATAGCAGGACGCGCGCACAGCAAGCACTGTGCGACGCGCCTTGTAGTTACATGCTCTGCAGGTGCACCCTCCCAATAATGCCTAAACCCGGTATTGAGAGGGCTCCACTGTAGCCAGATACAAGGCGGCTCCTACCGAACCGGCAGGAACCGCTCTGCACCTGTTAGCCAATCACAACGTAATGCCCCAGGCAAGAGCCCATTGTTCAGGAGGTATAAAAGTAGGCCAGATCGACTGAATCGAGTTAGTTAGAATTTGAGAGGGAACCTGCAAGTCGACTCTCTGATGCTAAGCATACGATCAGTTCGAGTGTAAGCCTTGATGCCAATGCCTAATATGTGATGCTATGTGTGTAGTACCCGAGCTATGCAGTAAGGAGTGAATAGGATTCGAGCTTGCCTTGAAACTCATCGTCCACTCCCTTAGCACCTCACATATTTTGGGGGCCTTGTCCTCAGGATTTTAATCCGACACTTCGCTGCTTCCGGTTCTGCAAAAATTCTGACTATGAGTAAACCAATTTTTGGGGGCAATCTGTGAACCTGGCCAGTGAACGCGTGTCAGGCAATCCACAGAGCGCCACACGATTTATTTGGGAAGAGCTGCCCGAATAAATTACACCCACTTTCTTTTCCATTTTCATGGAAAATAAAGTAAATCAGTTGTAAGGTGTCTGGCAGTAGGGAGAGCTACCCGTTGTTGAGAACTTTGCAATTTTTGGGGGGCATTCTAGGACCCAACCAGTGACCGTGTGTTGGACCACCTCTTGAATGCCAGTTTTCTGTTCAGTGAACAAACCCTGTTTACTGATTAAAAACACCCCGTTTTTTTTGTCTTCTTGCAAGAAAAATAAACGTTAAAATGGGAGACAATTTTTAGGCTCGAACCAAGATCACCTAAAAACGGTCTTTTCTTACTATCTGTAAAATACTAACCTTCATTATGTGCTAATCGTTTCGATTTGCTCTTTTAATTGCCCGGAATTAAATTGAAAATCGTATTCACTATTTCGATCCTTATTACGGTGAGTTTAGCTCACTCTCCGCCAGGAGCGCTGGCGTCGCGCCTTATATCACACTGATACAGCGCTTGCCTGCTCACTTTTGTTTCAGGCATGCGTCAGGAAGGACGTACGGCGCTCTTTATTTTATTTTGGACTTCTCCACACTTCTCCAGGTAGCATTATGGAAAAGCAAGTTGACCTACTTTTAGCCTTCGGGTTAAAATTTCCGAAATGCACAGAAAACTCCTAACGACCTTCACCCTGTGTGCAGAAAGCATCGTTAATGTGATTTTGACGAAATTAAATGTGAGATTTGTGAGCTTCATGATTTAGCAACGATCAAGAAAATTCGTCGAACTTGGAGAAAGACCGACACGAAGCGTGAACTTCTCGAAGCCAAGAAACGCTGTTCCGCTGAAACTACCCTTGCTTCGGCCCCTAACACGCCACTCGATCGGCGGCTTGAACTTTTAAGTGCCGATATCACGGTTCCGATCGTTTTTCTCTCCGAGGAAACCATAGCTCAACACAATGGTAACCCTGTTGCTGACGCTAAACCCGCTTCTGTTGCAAAGGCTGATCCTAATGTGCGTTCCTTGTTCCCGCCGACGGATTCTTCTCCGTCCGGAGATAAGGTGGATTTTTTTCGAAGCAACCTTGATTTCATTGTCTCTGTGGTGCGCTCCTGACACGAATTCTGTCCAGTAATCCACTGTCTGATACTGTCCTACAATTTCCTCCTTCACACCCATGTTGCTAGTTTTATGTGGCTGCGACCTTCACTATCTTTCAAGGCTTCTCCGTGCTACATGCTTCGTTCTCGACCTCAGTAGCATCATTCGTCAGGTATCCCTTCTCTCATCTCTGATCCGAGGCTCCAGATCCCCAGGCGTTGCAGACTTCTTCAACTTCAATTTATGCCACTTCACGACCCTGCCGTTTTCAGTTAGTTCCTGGCTCCTATTTACACAATGTACGCAGGGATCGCGTTCATATATCCAGGCATAATCAGAAGACGTTGCCTCCCCATTCATTTGCTCGACCATGCGTCGTCATCTACCCTTCGCTTGGTGTACTTGGACGCATCTACTCAGCATGTGTTCTACTGTTCGATGGGTCACATTGTCTCCATCACCACCTTGATGTCTCATCCGCAATGGAATTATCCTATCTACACTTCGTCTCAACTGTCATTGTGTCCTACTCATTGTTGACACTTTCAAGAAACTTGTTCGTCTCTTCCAGATGGCAGTCAAGTTGCTCGTCCTGCTGATCTTCGAACTGAAGCATCCATTCGCATTAAGACCGAAGGTCATTCAGCGTGCCTGTGTATGGATGTGGCTGTTTCTTCCTTTGCCCGTCTGAACCTGTAAGCCACCCGCGAAATTTATTATTTTTATTGCCCTGAAAATGTGCATTACCTTTTATTTCATAGCATTTCCCACCGAGGGCGCTCTGCATTCTACGGTCGTATTGCCTGTTCCTCGTGCACCCGTTCCTCCTCCTCCTTCACTGCATCTTGGTTCAGGGGACTCCGGCCGATCCCGGCCAGGGATGGTGCTTCCTCTACCGCTGCCGTCTTTGTCCATTTTTTCTATGCTTCTTCGTGAGTTCCCTCATTGTGGAACGTTCCGTCGGTTCGGACCCCATCAGCTTTTTCAACGACCGATCCTACCCTTTAGGGGGATCGCCAAGCCCGCACCCACGGTTCTCTCCTTCGGCAGGTCTTCGGTTACCGGTTCCCTTCCAAGGTCTCAATGACAATTCTTCGTTCTGACGTCTAGCCCCGTCGGATGTTGTTTTCCCAGGCTGCTCGGGCCGCCGCCTCCATTTCAGTAGCCACTGACATGGTTTCTTCACCGTCACCTAACCTTCTCTGCCTGGAACACCCGTCTTCTGGTTCTTCCTAGTTGCGCGGATATTTTTGCCTCTGTTTCCACGTTCTACTCTGCACGTCTTGTACGACGCCTCTTCAGCATACACCTGGGATCACTCCGCTTCGTCGACCTATGGCTTCGTTTTCTGATCTCTTGCCGTCCTTCCACTGCTGCCACCTTCCGATCCTGTACGTTGTCACCGGTTCCTTAGAAGTTTCGACGGAGGTCTCGTTCCTTCATCATCCTAACCCGTTCAGTACTTTGGCAGATCCCTTTTGCATCCTCTTATCATAACCAAAGACTTTCAGTGACTCACTTGGAATGGGCACAAGTTCATTGCATCCACTTGACGGATCGATCCTTTGACAGTCTCGTCCGCCCTGCGTCTCAACGGTTCCTGCTAGCTGCCGTCTTTGGCTATTCTGCTCATCTTCGCACCTGACGTTCCGTCCGGTTCCTGTTCCCTTCCTGCCTCAGTGCGTTCATTGCAGCCACCAACCCTGAGTTTCCATTCCCTATTTTATGAATCCACCACCAGATGTCCACCTCCCTCCTCGATCCTTCGTTGCCATCTCTGCTTGCCGTTCCTCCAGCCCAAAGTCCCAAGATGTCTTCTGACTCCTCGTCATCTGCAGAGCTGTTCCCGTCAACTAAATCACTGTCACTCATCTTCAACAGCTGCTCCCTCGATCCTCGGACGTGCGCTCCGCCATCCGCCTCCGTCCTTCCCTTCACCAGCCTTCGCTGTTACTCTTTGATCATCAAGCCAACCTTCACCTACCTTTCTTCCACCAGACTCCATCTGCCTGCCCATTCCCTTTCCAACCTTTCAACGACGCTTCTACGTTCCTGTCCTTTCACCAGCATGCTCATCCTCTCTGGACAATATACTAGGACACGATCCGCCTCCACCTCCTTCGCCTGTTCCAGTGGACCTACTTTATGAAGAACTGCCAGCTTCTCTAACTTTGACATCCACTACACTATTCTAGGACAACAGTCGCCAGACTTCTTACCTCTTTCACTGTATCCACCGATCCTTCGCTCCCGTAAAATAGCGATCCCAGGAATCACTACCCTGACACCACAGGACGATTGGGACAACACGTGCCCATCAACACATCCTCCGTTACCGTCCCTTACTCTCGCAATTTCTCCTGCACGTCCGCCATTACTCCACCTCACGATCCGCTTCGTCTGGGAGACACTCGCAGGCCGTGATCCTCCACACTGAAGGACTTTTAGTCCGTTCCTTTCTTTCTTTTTCAAAAAAAAAAAAAAGGAAAAAAAAGAGAAAGACAATAAAAACAGACAACAAAGCACAAATAATACAAACCTTGAGGTTTGTGGCAGTACAAGGATGCCGTTCACAACCAGTTGGACTTGTACGATGTAGGTTCCTCGCCAAGCAATGCTCCGCCACTTTCTACCTTCGATCCGCCTCCGTCATATCCCATCCGACTTCACCACACCACGATTCTCCGTTGGTCCTTGTTGCCTTAAGTTTTTCGTTCAGCTTACATTCCATTTCGGGTCGGCCTATGCCCCCCCCCCCCCACTTCAAAAACCACCCGGGGGTTTCCCCCACCACAATGGCTCCCCCTTGGCTCCGTCCGCAATCCCATTCAGACGCGGCACCATGACGCACATAACAAGCCCCTAACTGAGACGCTACTTGCGCTCCGTCCGCTCCACAATGTTGCATCCACAGGCCATGCTATGTTTACAGGTTCCACCACCAGACGCCACCTCTGTCGTCCGCCTCGCTTTTCAAATTCGTGGACCCAACGGTTTTCTTGTGTCCTCTCTACCGCACAACCATGTCCGACTCGTCGTCTGAAGATCCCGTCCCTCGTCCCAACTCAATACTACCAAAGGATGATGCACCCACGAAGGAAATTAATGTTCCTTCTCCAACAGCATGTAAATGCTTAGGTTTTGCCGGAAAATCTGCCGCATTCCACTTCGATCCACATCCCTGCTGCCAACGGCACAGGCAGTGTAATGGACTAGATCGGAATTGCCGTGTTTGTGTCGCCATTTTGCCGCACCGCTGGACGCTTATCCGCAAGAGACAACATCAGTCGCGGCAAAGGATGCTACGAGCGGCTCGTAAGCGGGAAGAACAGAAAAACCTTTCCCAGACTCGACCTTTTAACTACGGCCGATCCCTTGTCTTCAAAGAAAGCCCTCAAGCTGGCTGCTCCCCGTCCGCTGCCTCCCGTTCATCCTCACAAACGACCTGCTCTCCCGGATACGGAGTCGATCCCCGCGGTTCCCGGTACGTCCGGGGTAAAGCCCACGGCAAGGATCAAAGTTGCTCAACGTCGTCTCGCTCCTACCAAAGCACCATCCTCAACTTTACAATCACCACCGTCCTCTCAGAAGCCGTGTCCTTCGTCGTTATCCAGTCCCGTCCGTGTTCAACCCTCTGCTCAACATTTTCAAGTGTTCTCCCATCTAGTGTGCCGCCCCCTTCACGTCTTATTCCATTCCTAACATTCGCAATGATCCGCTCTGCCATCACACGAGGCCTACAACTCTCGGCCAGGGAACAAGAAAATCTCGATTCTAACTTGCGGTTCCTCAACAACTACCTCGACGGGTTCAAGGCTGAACTCAACACTCTCCGATCCGCACAATCCGCAACATCGGCTCTTCACGAAACAGCTGCAGAAGTACAGGCTCCGCGATCCGAGAACAATCTCCTGCCTGCTTCGAACATTGCTCATTCCAACGAACTCGAGCTCGTTAAACAACAATACCGATCCCTACGTATTACGCATTACTACGTGCGCATAATGCTTGGGTGTCCCAATCCCTACCTCTCCTCCATGGAGAACCTACTACTGTGCGTGCTCCCGCACCCGACGTCTCAGACTTGCTCCGTCGTCTGCTCCTGCTGAGCCTTCGCTGCATCCTGCCTCTGCATCTACGTCCGCCTCTCCACCGATTTCCAGGTCCATCAAGACGCTCATCTCCACTGCCGTCTCCACTAAGAGACCCTTCGGCTACGTATTGTGGATGCCACACTCCGGACAACGATCCTCCCGCAGTGGTCCCCGCCTCTCCAATATCGCTCTGGCAGGACGCTCTCACCACCAGTCAATTTCACAAAATTTCCTCGTATTCCGTTTGGCAGTATGACAACGCACCAAGTTTCTTTCCTGTTTACCATGGCGTCATTCCGACCTCATTTTCTGCAGACGTCATGCCGTGCCCCACCTGTTGTAACAAGGCTTCGGGTGTCTCTCTAGGATTTCGTGTTCTCCCTTCATAACTGTAGTGTTCAAACGTTCAAAATTTTATTAACTGCCTTTCAACCTTTCGGTGAGGCTCCTGCTTCATCTGCCTCTCATCCTAAGACGGTTCAATCACGATCCTCGCCGGCCTCTTAAGTGAAAACTTTTTGACATCTATTCCCCACCTGGGGACAAAACATTCAGCTGTATACTATCTTCAGTGATGGTCCTGCTTCATCCGCCTCCAGTCCGCAGACGGTGCAGTCACGATCCTCGCCGTTCTTCTAATTTGGCCTTTCCTTCCACTTGCCTCCCTTCGGGGACGAAACATGTTCACGATCCTTTCTTGATATTCTACTACAAAAAGGGGACGGAGTACAGACAGACTCCCTAGTGAACGAAGTGACTTACTCACCAGACTTTTCGGCTACTTGTTGATAACCTTTTATTACCACGTTCCATGGTGCACGATTTTTCTTCTTCTTTCAATTCACCGTCCGCTCTTCGCATCTGTTACGATCCGTCTCTTTATTTGCCATCCGGTACGAACAATATCCGTCCTAAGTACGCCCGATCCGCCACCAGTTGCCGTCCTATACAGGACGTCTGCTCCATCCTTGACAACATTGACTACCACTCCAGCTGTCGGTCCGCCTCCCAGGAGATCGTCGTCCTCCCAGCAAGGTAGGAGTTTTCGGTAAATTGTTTCTGATTCTCTATCTTGTACCCCACGGTGTTAAGACCCATGCTGCGGTATTCTCTTCTGCTTCTTTAACCATTATCATGATATTTATCCTTTCTAACGCGATTCCTGGTCTCACTGACGGATACCTCTCAGCGGTTCGCCTCCGATCCGCTCTGTGATTCTCCGACTCAGTGCTTATTGGCCTAGGATTCAGAGTTGTCTTCACCAGGGACTTGTTCCCTGGGACGCCGGCTTGTACATGCGGGAACAGCGAACCTAGCCCTCCTCTGGGTTACAAAGTCCGCTACAAAAATAGGTAATGTTTATTTTCGTCGGCTATAAAAAGACTAAAATACCAGGGCCTGCACCTGGTTGATTTTAGTTTTTATTGCTTACTCGAAAATATACATTACCTTTAATCCTGCCCAGGCTCCCATTCATGAACTAGGTTATGGGTTTGGGAGAAATGATGAGGTTCGGCTAGCGCGGCTTGCTTATATAAATTGGCCCAAGCACGCGCATGCGCAGAACTATTACGAGACCAGCAGGGAAGCCAACTTTCAAGCTACTAGGAGAAATTAAGCTCAAAAGGCGGGAACTGCTATAAAAAAGGTAATATATTTGTGAAGCCCTGGTATTTTAGTCTTTTTCTGTTCCTTTTTCCTGCCTTCCGGAGAGAGTAATCCATGCCAGCAGTTCCGGCAGAAGTTCCAGCATGGATTACTATCTCCAGGAAGGCAGGAAGAAGGGAAAAACAGAAACAATGTCAATGTTAGCACTTTCTGAAAAATTGTGTCAACTCATCTTGTCTGCTTCCCGTTCGTGAATCGCGTTGTCTGTTTTAAGGTTGGTGATGGTTATAAATTAGTTTTAGCTTTGAATTATGTTAAGATTTTGGAAGGTGAACGATCTAATAAACTAAATTTGTGAATAAATGAGAATAAGGCGGCGTTTTTGCTAGACTGAATCCAGGTCACACACGTCAATGATCGATCGCTAGGCCTAATATCTCCGACTATTCCGTGATTACAAACGCTCACGTGAATAGTGTTGAATCAAAAGTTGATTTTGTTAAATGTATGTAGTTTTTAGTTAATTTTGCCACAGAAAATCTGATGATTTTTAAGGGGTGGGCGTCAACAATAGTATATCACGATTTTTGACCTTCAACCATTTAAGGGGCTGGGCTTTAGCATAACGGGGTGTTTAATACGCAATTTACGGTATGTCCAATCGAAAATTGTCGACTGGAAGTTGCTTGCAGTCGCAGCGATTTTTAGCACAAATGTTTCTGTTTGCAAAAAAAAGATTGAGGGTTTTTTTGAATTCTGTTTGTGCAGAATTAAAGATAAAATTCAGGACTTTATTGGTGTGAAAGATTCCTTAGAGTTGTCTATTTTTGGCGAAGACATGGCTAAAAGAGTGTTCGTTTTTAAGAAGACAGGCCTATGTTGGCCGACGCTGTTTGCAGGTACGGTGGAAAGTTCAGTAGTGCAGGTAATGTTCTAAAACCCTCAGGTTTTTGGTAAGAGTGGAGGTCTCCACTCCAATTAGTTTTTGAAGCGGCAGCTTCTTTACATCGGAGACCCAAGGGAGCCCAACTGAAGCGAAGGGTTAGCAACGAAGGAGTAAAACTACCTAGGAGTTTTACTCCTTCGTTGCTCTCCCTTCGCTTCAGTTTCTTGGAGCCTGTTGACTCTGGGGAAGCCAACTCGTAGCCAGGGCACTTGTTACGATGGTCCCACTGCTATCGGTGACGAGGTCTGCTCCAGTGCCATAAATTGCAGGGAAAGTATATTTTCTTCGGCATATAGAAACATCAAAATACCAGGGGTC
>JAHWFP010065805.1:43764-76942 GCA_023313725.1 Lithobius niger
GGGGGGGGGGGGATTGAGGCTTAATGGCAAGAGTAGGGCCATGGCAATAATATGCCTTAATGTTGAAACACGAATGCAGGATGTCATAGGGAACTTGTCTGATGCACATGAAGCATGGGAAAAACTCAAAACTATTTTTGAGCCAGTGTCTAGGGCTCGTGAGGCTAGACTTAGAAGTGAATTCTTTGCTTTACAATTAGAACAGAATGAGCCCATGGCATTATTTTTGGCTCGAGTTGACAAAAAGGCAGCTGAATTAGCTGATATTAAGGCACCACGTACAGATGCAGAAATAGCATTCCAATATTAGGAAAATTGCCCGAAGAGTACGAGTACATTGAAAATTCCATAACGGCTTCTACTCTGAAAGTTCGTCATTCTTGATACGAGTACGAGTACACTGTCCAACAGATCTATCCCTGGAAAGATGCAGATTTCATTCCTTCAAAGGTTAGGGAGCAACTTCTAGCAGAATACTCTAGATTAAAAATGAAGCAGCCTGCTGCAACTGCATCAAATGTGATGGCTTCAGATGATCCCGAGTTCGCGAAAGCATTCGCTATGTTTCAAAAAGTCTATAAACGTACGCCGTCTCGTGAACAACAACAAGTAGGCCTACAATTTCGTCAAGGTGGAAATTCCACTCGTGCGTGCTTCAATTATGGTGAAAAATCCCATATGGTTTGGGCCTGTCCTCATCTAACATCTCAAGCAAACGAGAAAACCCCAAGTAGCAGTAGCGGCAACCCTCGACGTGGTAGAAGTAGGGGAAGAAATAGAGGGGGTCCATCCAGCACTAACGACTGGGCCGGCAGTTTCTATGTTGGTATTGACGAGCAGATCAATTCTTCAGCAGAGTGTGTGGAAGATGCAGATTTTACCCCCAGTGCACAAATTCTTGGAAATGTAACACAAGGTGATCCCAATTGGTACCTGGATTCCGGTGCTACGCACCACATTGTACAAATAGAGATTGGTTTATTTCACTTGCAACAGTGCAAGATAAGCAAGTTTGCCTTGGTGAAGGCGCGTCAAAAATTGTTGGTGTCGGACAAGTGACCATTCAAGTAAGAGTCGGTGATGTTACATGTACTATTGACTTAACAAAAGGTTTTGTATATTCCGACCTTTTGCAAAAATCTCATAAGTGTTGGTTGCATCGATAAGTCACTTTATCACATTGACATTTTTCAGGGACATAAGAGTGTGTATTTACATAATGCAAATGAATGCTTACTGTATGGCAAGCGAATCGCAAACAAGTTGTGTTGCGTATGCAATGTTGTGTCTCCCAAGGTCAAACCAAAACATGTGAATGGAGCTGTAGCTTGTACCTCCGACTCGCGTAAGAGTTCCTTTGGCTTAAGTAAGGAGAATCAAAAGGGGGACTCTAAACGAAGTAGTGAAGTTGATAAGATCAATGTAGGTGATTAAGTTAAATCCGATAAGTCTGTTTCAGTGGAAACATGGCACTCGAGGTTTGGTCATCAGCATAATTTGGGCCTGAAAACTTACAAAACTCCAAGGTTGTACATGGTATACAAGAGGGAGTGAAGCCTAAATCTCCTCAGTGTGAGGTATGCAAGGTAACCAAATCAACTAGGGCCAGTTTTAAGGGTATTGATGCTATACAGAGTAAGTAGCCTCTCGAGCTCCTTCACATGGATGTTTGGGGACCAAGTCGCATGGTATCCTTGGGTAATTGTAGATATGTGCTTACTATAATTGATGACTATACTCATTATGCATGGGTGTTTCCGATCGCTAAGAAAAGCGACGTGTTTCAAACGTTTGTTGACTTTCGTGCCAGAAGTGAAAGACAATTTAACCTCAAAATTGTAAGCGTCCGCACGGACCGAGGTATGGAATTTTGTTCAGGTGAATTTTGTGATTATCTACGTAAGTTGGGTATAAGATACCAGCGTACCAATGCCTACTCACCAGCTATGAATGTAATCGCTGAGCGATTTAACCGCACGTTGATAGAAGGGGTACGTGCAATACTTCACGAGACTTCTCTGCCACGCAATCTTTGGGCAGAATTTGTATGTACATTCACCTACCTAAAGAATAGGTACCCTCACTCAAAATTAAGCTTTAAGGTTCCTTATACATTATTGTTTGATCGAGGTGTATCAGTCAAGACATTTACGAAGACCTGGTGCAATGTGTTATGTACACTTCAACAAGCCGGGATGGGATAAACTCGACGTTAAAGCATGGGAGGGGGTATTCATTGGCTATGCAGTTGACACGGTAGGATATAGTGTGTGGAATCCCCAAACTAACATGATTGTTGAAACTAAACATGTAAAAGTAGATGAGAATAAGTTATGGGGAAGGGAGAAAAGGTCCTTGCAGTATAGGCCTAAGAGTGTGCTTCCCAGTGAAAGTGCAACTAAATTTAACTGTGAAAAGGGCATTAGTTCTGGTACAGGGTCAGAATCAGACTATAATTCTGGTGTAGAATCGGAGGCGGAAGAAAAGACTGAAGGCCCAGTAGCCACTGGGGAAGTTCCTCCACAACCAGTCATTCGTAGTGATAGTGTGGGGTCATCCTCCAGATTGGCTCCTTTGGATTATGGGAATTGGAGAAGGGAAGTGGTCCGTAAGACTGGGCAAAGGGTAGGTGGGATGGATGTGTGCTGTTGCACCCCAGATGGAATTGCATTCCGCGGTGTTAATGGTGTTAAAAAGTGTTGTGTAGAGCGGGGATATCAGTTTGAGCCAGTGTTCGATTTTGGGGGTAGACTAACACCTGATCCTGAGGGTGTGTACACTGGTGAAGGTGATGGTCCTGTTGATTTCAGTGATGCTGGGGCATGCATGTGTGTTGTTGGGCCGGGTAACTATGGGGAAGCCATTGCCTCTCCACAAGTGTGTGAATGGGAGGGATCCATGGGGGACGAAATTGCGTCTTTTAAGAAAAGAGAGGTATACAAAGAGGTTAATGTAACTCATGATATGAAGGTACTGGGATGTAAGTGGATTTACAAGGTAAAACAAAATACAGACGGAAGCGTTAAGCGTTTCTGCTCTCGACTAGTAGCTCAGGGGTTTCATCAAGCAAGCGGTGTTGATTTTGATGAAGTATTCAGCCTAGTTGTAAATTTTGTTTTGGTTAGATTCTTTTATGTATTATTGGTATCCATTATGAAGTGGACAAATGTACATTTGGACATTAAATGTGCGTACCTTTATGGTACATTAGATTGCAAAACCTTCATGGAAATCCCTAAAGGATTCAAAACTGTATTTAACCATGGTAAGGTGTGGCTATTGCAGAAAGCCGTCTATGGTCTTCACCAAAGTGGGAGACTATGGTGGGAAGAACTTGAAAAGACATTAGTGATAATAGGATTTTCTAAGTTCTTGGGACTTGGCTGTGTTTGTCATTTTGGTTTGGATGCGGTTTTATTGTTTTGTGTGGATGATTTGCTTTTGTTTGCCAGGGCGAAACTGTTGGAGCAAATATAGTGGCGTTGCTTGAATCCAAGTTCGAACTCACGTCTTTGGGAGAAGTGGGAAGCCTGTTGGGTGTTGCGCTCCTAGGGGTTGATGGCAGGACAGTGGTTCGTCGGCAGTCTTGCATTTCAGAACTCGCAGGGAGGTATGGTGTCAATGGGGCGTGCAAGGTGCGTGTGCCAGTGCCGGCTGGTGCTTGTGTTCAAGGGGGGCGAGACGAGAGTGAGACAGGTGTAAATTTCCCATACAGGTCACTGGTGGGAAGTTCGTTGTGTGTAGCTTCTGGAACAAGGCCTGATATTCTGTTGAGTGTTATGGTGTTGTCCCAATATAACAATGCCTTTACGCCCATTCATATTCGCTTGTTGTTGAACGTACTACGATACTTAGTCAGTACGAAACATTATGCTATCCATCTTTCAAGTATCACAGGATCTGAATTGTATGCATATGTGGATGCATCTTAGGCATCCGATAGAGACGACCGGCGTAGTTTCGGTGGGCACATTGTATTCTTGGGTAGTGTACCTATTTTGTGGGGCTGTAAGAAGCAGAGTATGGTGTGCCTCAGTACAATGGAGGCAGAATTCATTGCAATGATTCCGGTAGTAAATGAATTGCATTGGTTACACACTGCATTGTCAAATTCAGTATTAGCACTATGGCTGCAACCCCAAAATTATCCTGTGACTCACAATCTGCCATCCACTTTACTACGAATGAGGTAGAAAACTTAAAGTCGAAGCACATTGACATTAAATATATGTTTTTGAGGGATTGGCTACGAAAGCAATATTTCTGTTTATGTAAATACCGTCTGAACTAAATGTTGCAGACATGCTGACGAAATGGCTGAACCCAGGACGGCTGAATAGGCTATGTTCAGTAGTGTTCTATAATTGTGACTCATAATTGTGCATTATAAATTCTGCAGCATTATTTTTGCATGAGAAGAAGGGGAGGGTGTGTTGGTTGTACACATAGCCTACAGAGTAATCTATAGTTGGTTCTTCTCAGCAAAGAGAATTTGTGTATATTATTCATAGTATGATCTCAAGGAAGGTTTTAAGCCTGAAAGTAAATGTACTGTCCCCCTGTTCAGGAAAAAGCGATGGAAAAGTCTGGTCGGCAATTATGCACTATGTTTGCCTGGAGAAAGAAACATCCGGCTTATCGAGCGCTTTAGCCTGGTGGGATGATAACTTCCGGTCTAGAATGGAGCGAACGCTCACTCGCGTTCTGGTGTGGATGCAGGCTGCATGGGCTGCAAGCTGCAGTCATGTTGCAAAGCCATGTTTGTTTAAGCCATGTGGTCAAGTGTTTGTAACTTTGAACTCTCAAAATGTCAGAAGTATTCTTCTGGACCTTCTTTGAAACGAAACGGTAATTTGTAGGAATAGGAAATTTCCTACACCTTTACCATGCAGCTCCTTCTCCTCTGCCGTCGCTCTTTCATGATCCTTCTGCAACAGCGCCAGCTTTCCTGATGAATTCTAGCGAAGAGGGCACTCCCCCGCTGCCGCCCCCGGATCTCTGCTGAATCGTCTCTCCAACCGGCATCGGCCGTCAATGTCCTCGACGTACCATCCGAATCCGTAAACAACGGGGCCCTTTCCTCGACTTCTGAATCCTCTGTTGTTCCGCCGCTCCCTCCACCTGCGGGTATGCCGGTCGGTATCCCCTCCGTGATTCGGGGTCCTTCCCCGGCAGCGCTCTGGCAACAATCCGCTATCATTCCACGTTTACCTAATTTTTTCCGATACTTGGTGTGGCAGTACGGTGATACCCCGACTTCTATCCAGCCTTTTACGGTATCCGCCGCAACAACCGAACAACAGACGGTGATATGCCATGCTCTCCTTGTCGCTCCCGTCAGGTCTCCGGTGAGAAGCCCACCCATGACAGTCCTGACTTTCATGTGTATCCGTCTCGCCCAAACTTTCGCTCATCGACTCACCTTTTCTAGTACAGGATATTCAGTGTTTTTTGCTTACGGACCAACGCCTTCTTTCCTTCCCTTCCACAAAAAAAAAAAATAAAAAAATAAAAAAACCACGCAACAACATGAGGAGGAACGGGAACGGACACGGACCTTCGCCGGTGACATCATCCGCTCCTACTCCGACCAACAACGCTCTCCACCATGGTTGAGTCGGCTATCCTGCGCCTCTCGCTGGTGCATTACCGGACCACTCCAGCCTCCAATACTCCTGTTCCGCCATTACAAGACTCACGTACCACCAAGCTTCCCAAAAGGTAATAGGGTTCATTTTTACACTTGATGTCTTATCCTTGTCCCCATACGACAGACCTCTGCATGCGATGAAGTTAAAACAAATAATTAATTGTGACAACTGATTCACTCAGCCGCACGCCTGATCTCACTCATTCTTGGCGGATAGCACGTATACTTACCCTCCTACGCCGCTAAGCGGACGCTCGTCCTCCGCTCCAGAGTGAAAGTGATGAGGACAGCAGATGGGTCTTCATAAAGGCCATATGTGCCTGGGGTAGTCGTCTCGTACCGCGGGATGCCAGACTTAAGCCCCCAGCTTCTTTTAGGGGCAGCACCTAGCCCTCCACCGGGTTACAAAGTCTGCTAGTGTAAATAAGGTAATGTATATTTTCGTCGACTATAAAAAGACTAAAATTGCAGGGCCTGCAACTGCTTAATTTTAGTTTTTATTGCCTAACCGAAAATATACATTACCTTGATTCCCGCCCTAGCCTCCCCGCCACGAGCTAGGTTCGGGCACGAGGAGAAATGATGGTATCCACTGCTGCGCGTGGGCTTATATAAGGAAGGCCGGCGCATGCACGGTAAGGTACGAGCCAGGCAGGGGAAGGCAACTTCAACTTCTAGGGGAAACAGCAGCTCTGAGGGGAAACTACTAGTGTAAATAAGGTAATGTATATTTTCGGTTAGGCAATAAAAACTAAAATTAAGCAGGTGCAAGGCCTTGCAATTTTAGTCTTTTTATTCGTAAAAATAAATTATAAATACAAAAAATACCTTGGTAGGAACTATTAACCGTTTTGGGGCTTTTGCATTATCTCAATTATCTTAATATACAATACCTTAAAATAAAAATGTTATATTATGTTATAATATGTTATAATATGTTATAACATATTATAGCATCATATAAAATTTTTCTTACATTTTCGTTTCATTAGATTACTTAACAGTATGTTGTTGAGGATAAGAGCTTTTTGGTACTAGGAGCCTTCTTTGCTCTTTGATGGCCAATCAACAGGTGTCCATGTCCCTTTCCTTAATTGCGGTCCTGCACGGCAATGAGAAAAATAAATTCTAAACCTTATAGCTTCTATCAGTTGCGACAACATTCACGGTTACGTATCAGTATCAGAATCTGATAAAAAAAAAAACGGACCGAGTTTTGAGTACACAGCTTTCTAACGTGGAAGCTGGAGCCCCCCACACCCCCCTTCACCCCTTAATTTAAGATTTATAGGGCCAAAAAATGTAAATTTAGCGTATTTTGATGAATAATTGTAATGTAATTATAATTAACGTAAACGTATGAACACACTTTCTTTGCTAACCTTCAAGCTGTGAAACTGTGCTTTGTGCCAGAATCGCGTCGTAGTCTTCTGCTATTTCCGCAACGATCGATGCACTTCGGACATTGTAAATAATGTAAATCTTGTAAATGAGCTTCTTGTGGTGGCCCGAGGAAGACGGGCGGTCTATATTTTTACCATCTTTAGTCAAGCAGCCAGTAGAAAATGGGCAAATTCTGTAGGATTTGTTTAGTTTGAATTTGAGCGTGAATTTGTTTCTTGGAATTAGTTAGTGAATTTGTAATTTCGTTACACTGACAATATCCGGACACTTCCATTTGATCGACATAAGCTGTCAGAACAGTCAGATAATGGAAATTTTTATTTTAAGTCCTCACCACTTACAAGAAACAAATGCATTAATGCTCTAATGATGGTTATATGACAACCTACTATAGACTGTACCATGTTATCCGTTGCTAGTGTAGATTCTGTTCCGGCTCCTAGTAAAGCTAAGGGCAATAATTAGCCAAACTTGCACAATGTACAAAGTTAATCTAAATAAAACTTTAAGGATTGTGCCACTCAAAGAAGTCGGAGCCTCATACTAAACCTGAATTTATGTATGTTATAGTAAAATTTGTTGATTTCACGAAAAACGAAAAGAACTTGTTGGTACCATGGGGCCTGTAATAACACGAAGTTGTTTATTTTTTAATTTTTTTTTTATTTTATTTATTTTTTTTTTTGGTGGAGTACGGGGAAAAGCCTTGCGTGCTGAACTTGTTGCATTAATAACAAAATTTAGCATTCTTTAATAAATGAAAACACAATTTTAAGTTCGTCTTCAACTTTGCAAGTACCAGGAATGTAATTACTGAACTTCGTAATTTTCTTATTATTTTAAAAATATTTTATATTATATACAAACTGCAAAACAAACACGATAGGCCGAAAGGCTCATTGTGTTACTTGGTAACACAGAAATTAAATGAACATGGTACGCTATTTACCAAAATTACCAAATTACCAGTCTCCAGTCATGCAGTCCCCAGCGCCTTTCCCAGTTGTGTCCTATTGCCCCAACAAGGGAGACCGTGTGAAGTGAATCCTCTCCCGTGGAGGTGTCCGATGTTTTTTTCACAACCCCCCCGAATCTGAAATCACTGCTGCAACCAAAGAAGCAAACCCAGACACCAGCTCCTTCGCAGACACCTCCACCACATCCAGAGACTGGGCCACTGCACCCTCCTGCTGCTACCCCCTCTCCTCTAGGAACCTCTGCCAGGACCAAGGGAGCTTTCTCTGGGACTATGCGGGTCAACTACCGATAACAACACTAGGTCCCAGAGCAAAAACGTCGGTCCTGTGATCCCACCGACTTGCCAGGCCCTACACCTAACCACGGACACCACAACTGCCCCTCCTCCCCCCTCAGATGACCCCGAGGTTCTATGCAACCTCCCGCAGAACAAGGCAGCGGTATATGCTATCCCATGCCCGGACTGCGACGCCATATATGTGGGCGAAACCAAACGTCGAATTAGCACCCGAGTTCGAGAACACATGAAGGCTGTGGAGAAACGGAAAGCCAAACGAAGTGCAGTTGCTGCTCACCACATCTCCAAAAATCACGAAATTGCTTGGAAGAGCACCACAAACTTCTGAAATCTGACACACAGTCTGAGACACATCTTCGAGCTTTGAAAAGCATCTCCATCCATCACTTCCTGAATGCCAAAAAATCTCTCATGAACAACCAAGAAGCCTCACATTGCGATGTCAATTATTTTATTACACCAGAATTGACACAACAATTGAATTGCAAGTGGAAAGCGCTTCTCCCTCAGGCTCCACAGATGGAGCCACTGCTCGCTGCATCTTATCCCTCCTCCCAAACCGGAAGCACAAACACGTGCGGGAAATTCAAAGCAATTTCCCGTTTCTCCAAGTCAAAAGGCGTTCAACGCTCGAAGTGCCTGAGGAAGGTGGGAGATCTTTCTAAAAGACCACCGAAAATTCGCACCTTGATTTGTGACGATCAAGGGACAATTTTGGTAAATAGCGTACCATGTTCATGCAAAACAAAATAGATAAATATTGAAAAGGAAATTAATTGATTTTCGAAATCAGTGTTGTCTTCCACAAACTCGAGTGAAATCTAATCAAACTCAAAATGTTAAAATCTCACACCTTCAGTCCTTACTTATGGAATTAGTTTTGTTGAAAGCGCAACTTGACTCTTGAAACATTCTTTAGCCTTCAAATGACTTTCTGAACATCGTACTTGTTAGGTGGGCTTAACACACGCAATTACAAACATCCAGTAGATTTACACATTTGATCTTTTTCACTTTCATCCGAAAATGCTTCGTTTTAGTTAATAGCTTAAATTGTATATTTAATGCTCTATGCCCAAACCTAAGCTTTAAATTTTAGTTCTTTTTGTTTACTCTTTAGCTTTATTTTATGTGGTTTCATTTATGTGTTTCAATGTAATTTAAATACATTTTAGAAAAAAAAAAGAATTCCATTTTCTTTTTCTTTTAACGTTTTGTGATTATTATTATTAAACCAAAAAAAATTGAAAACGTTTAAACATTGCAATGGCAATTAAACAGCACAATGCACTGTTGGTTTTCCACTGTAGAATAGTGATTCAAGTTTATATGGCTACCACGCCCCATTGTTAATCTCGGGATATATATGTTCTTTGGTTTGCTATCTTATAGGCCACAGCAAGATCTGCACCAGATCGTGAAAAAGAAATTAACAACTTGGTAAGTTTTTTTGTTTGTTTGTTTTTTGCAAGTTGGGGTTAAAAGGAGTTGATCTCGTGATTTTGGTACTTCACCAACGGCTCAGTTAACCGAATTGTAATCAAGTACTACTCGTGCGTACTTTATTACACTAGATGATTATATGAACTAATTGGGGCCAAGCCTTGTTAGGATAACTGATAATTTAGATAAGCCCAAATAATGCTAAAAATGACTCTTTCATCTCAATACAGCCCTTTTGGATCAAACTCCATTTTTATCGTTCCCTCTGAAAACGACCAAGGCCAAAACGTAGCCAACATAAACACCATGTATGCCTCAGTAAAATAACTAAGGGGTCTATGGTGGATCTATTCACAACTTGGTACAATCAACAGTTGCCAAATTTTATGTCCCTGTTTCCGGACGAGAGAGCTGGGGCAATGGACACCCTGACAACATCCTGGTACGGGATCCAAGCGTACGCATTTCCTCCATTCTTGCTGCTTCAAGCGACTCTTTACAAGATCAGAGAATGCAAGGGCAGCTCCATCCTGGTAGCCCCTCTATGGCCTCATGCTTCGTGGTTCATCGACTTCATACGAGTTGGAGAAGGCGAAACCTATTGAACTCCCAATATCACAGTTCTTTCTGTACCAGGGTTTTTATCTTGGACGTCCCTCAGTTCTGACTTAACAGCACGGCCACTACTTTTCGTCACAACTGCCTTGCCTGAGGTCCCTTTGCGGTCGTCTGCTTCCTGCAGATTTTTTTTTTGGTGCTCTGGGACAGTCTTCTATCGGCCTGCTGCATTCTTTAACTATGTTGCGTCCTTCACCTACTGGGTTCTCCGTTCCTGTTGAGTCTTTTACATCTTCTTCATGTTTTTGGTCGCCTTCCAGGAGTGTTCTTGCTAAAGCTGCGAACAACCCTTTCTTGTTGCTTGGAAAATGTACTATACCTGTTAATTTTTGATTCTATGCTCTCTGTGTCTTGAGAGTTTTAAGTTATGCTGCTCTGCGCATCACAGCCGTCCTTATAAATAGTGCTCGTTCATTCCCATCTATTGTTCTCAAGCGACCTGTCATACGGTCGCTCCGCCTTTTGCTTTCACTTTTTTCGTCTGGATTTTCTTCTCATCGATGGCTCTCCTTTTCCGACGGTGATGCACCGCTGCCGTGGCTTGACATGACGTTTTCCGAGACTGGACTGACACTGCCGTCAATCTCCTAACCGAGTGTGATGCTCCATCCTCATTGTTCTGATCCAGCAATCTGCAATCGCGGCTTGGCCGCAGTAGCAGAATCCACCGCCTACTGAATGCTGTTCCCACCCTCAATATGGCCGTTCGCATGTTTAAGTGAATTTGTGAACGACTGATGACGCATCCTTGCCAATGGGAGGCCAACAGCGACATCCTCCTTTCTTGCCATTCACGAATGCGCCACTTTTCCATGCTACCAAGAAATTTTGTCACTGAGGCGCCATCATTGCTGCAGCGCAGCATTCGCCCATCTACTGCATTTGTCACCTCCGGCCTGTGCTCATACCAATGCCCGAGTTGTTTGGACGCAATGCATTGAAATCGGTGCGCTTGTTTACTGTAAAGATGATGTACCAACTGCCTTCATCCATCCAGATTTCCTCCTGGGCTCCACGTTTTACCCGCAGGTTTCATGTTGACCGATGCCATCTGCTCCCATTGCATCTGCTTTGTGGCCTAGCCACATTAGCCTCGACCTAACATGTCAGACCGCACGTTTTGAGTGATTTCCTCGTATATGGAAAATGTTCCATGTCGTCCCGGTAACCAACCTAAAGCGTCCCGGTAACCTGCCCAAAGTGTCCCAGCGTCATACAGTAGTTTCCTATTTTTATGTAATTTTCTCCCTTGACCGTCCCTCTGGTCCCTCAACCGTCCCGGTAACCACGTTACCTGGTTAGGAAGATTTTCCATGTACGGATTTCTAGACGAATGACGCCTCCACTTTGTGCCATTCGTTTTCGCTTGGGCTTGGCCCTCATCACCTGCTCTGCCACCTACCGAATGGAACCAACGACGAATGGCGTCGCCTTCTCACTCTGTCCTCCTGGTACCGACCACTACGTCACGTGGACTTCACCCCCACCTCATCATGTATGCAATTTGTCCGAACTCTGGAACCAGCTGAAAACAGGATGACGATTGACACTGCCCTCTCCTGTCTTCAGCATGCCGACACACGTTCACAGTGAAGCCCAAGACGGATGACGTGTTTTTCCAGCCCGGCACAACCACAACCAGTCCGGCCCTGGGAACCATACATACCAATGTCAAATGGTGTCGTTAAGGGGGCACCTAACCTAAAATGAAGCATAACTTTGGGAGTTTATTTCTTTTAGTGTATTTGCCTCAGTCATAATTTTTTTTTACCTTAAAGTATGTTGAAATACGAATCTAGAGCATATTTTAAATTTTATTACACTTTTGTACTGCTACTTTGATAACATCGGCAAAAATTGGTGCACATGAATGAGATTGGGCTCCAAATTATCTGTATGCATAGCACTATCATGTAGACTAAGATAATTTTGCTACTACAATTTATGTTTTATAATAGAATCACAATTTGCATATAGTGTAAACTTATATAGCCCAAATTTTTGGACTTTTTAAAACCACACCGGAAGTGTGTAGAAGTATGATTTTAGTCCACTCTATAGTCACCACATACAGGAACTTCTGTAAAAAATTTCAAGCCATTATCTCAATTCTAAGTAAAGTTATGATGTTTTTAGTGATTGACCGCTAGCGATATTCACGATCTGAGAAAATCCAGTTCGAATGTGAAGCTTAAAACCTTACGCAATGCTACCTAAACCAAAAAAAAATGTGTTTAGCCGTGAAAGATGTCAGTTAATAAAAATAAATGTTGTAGCATGAAGGGTACTGCACCAGAACACCTTAGAAAAATTTTTTTTGGGCGGCGGGGGGGGGGGGGGGGGGGATATTTGTACGGTAGGTGCCCCCTTAAGGGTAAGGTTTCAAAACGAAGTGAGCATCTTACTCCCCCACCACATCTCGCCCACCAAAAAAGACTGCTTCCAACTCCTCCACCACGTCTCGGCCACTGAAAATGCAACCGAGGAACCGAATGGACCAGCCGAGGAATGTTGTCGTCCTTTCCTGCCTATCTCTTGTGTGGCGGATCAATCCACGTGTTAGTAAGCTCCAAAACGAATGCTGCATTCGACACGTTCAGTTCATCATGGCATTAAAAATACTGTACCGTTAATTCAGGACTGACATTTCATCATGGCAGCAACCTGTTCTTCTCGTGGAGTTGCAGAACCTGACAGCGACGTCGCTCCCCCCTCCCCTCCCCCCTTGTTCCTGGATTCGTCCTGAAGATCTTCAAGCCAGGCCTAACGTCGTTGAAGGATGACTACGACTCCACCCCACAAGCTCTCGGAGCTCTCTCTCCTGCCCCCGAATGCATGGAGCTCCGAATGCGACTCAAGATGCCGCCAACAGCAACAACTCTCAAATTCGGACCGGCCAGTATTCGCTCCATTTTGTCACCTGACGGTGCCACTGTTCTGGACGAATGCCATCGTCCTCGTAGCAGCACTACCCACTTCGTTGCCTCCCATCACGAATGCTGCAAGCAATTTTCGTCGCTGTGGGACGCCACCATTGCTTCATTCGCTCGCACGGGTTACCCGGGTCACCTTTTGCTGCCGTGTAAAGGAAAACCAGACGCTTCTGCTTGCTGCAACCCTTAACAATCAAGCTAATGTCCAACCCAGCCGAACGAGGGATGATGTTAGCGTAGGTCGAACTTCTC
Organism: Lithobius niger; assembly: GCA_023313725.1. NCBI lineage: Eukaryota > Metazoa > Arthropoda > Chilopoda > Lithobiomorpha > Lithobiidae > Lithobius > Lithobius niger. The sequence continues at coordinate 57,341 of JAHWFP010065805.1, forward strand.
CCCTCCCATCGCCGTACCTCCCGCTCATTTCGATTGGTGCCTGCCTTCATTTGTCTGCACGAATGAGCCATCACTTCCGCATTTCATTACCAGATGGCGCCACTGCTCAAGCAAATCAAGAATGGCATTGCTGACTCAATCTCTCGTCCCATTCGTGGCTGCAATCAACCCAAGTTTTGAGAGAAGTTCTTCAGATCTGACACGTTTTAATGCTGACATCAACTTCCCAGCTCGTCTTGTCTCGTTCGTAACTTGGCACGAATGGAGTAAAAACCCAAGTGAATTGCTCACAGCTTCAAGGTGCCGTCCCAACGACTCGTCTCATGGAGTAACGTTTTCATGGCGTCTTCAACCCCAGCAACTCGTCTCCATCATGGCTTGGATCCATGTATCGAGGGGAAGTTCAAGACGGATGTTGTTGTTTTCACCACCAATTGTCGAATTCTTGGCTGGAGCCAACGGATTGAGAGAGGTTCTCAAGACAAATGAAGCCCTCTACTGCTGCTTGTCTCATTCGTGGTCAAAACCCATGCATTGAGTGAAGCTTTCCCAAAGATCGAAATTCAAGAAGAAAGACAACCACATGACCACTCATCTCGTTCTTGGCTGAGTCAATGAATTGAGTGAAATTCTCTTCGAATGTCGCCTTCAACTGCTGTTTGTCTCATTCGTGGTGGAAAACCACGCATACAGGGAGATATTCACAAAGATTGGAAATCGAGACGAATGACCGGAACCGCAACCACTTGTCTCATTCTTGGCTAGAGCCAACGAATTGAGTAAAGCTTAAAGACGTATGCTGTCTACACCTCAACTCGTCTCATTCGTGGCTAAACCCACGAATTGAGTGATAACACAAAGCAATTTTTCAAGACTGATGACGTTGTCCACACGACCACTTGTTTAATTCTTGGCTGGAGCCAACGAATTGAGTGAAGCTCTCAAGACGAATGACGCCCTTGACTGCCGCTCGTCTCGTTCAGCTAAAATTTCAAGTGGATTTTTCAAAGTGGTGTATTCTTGGCTACACCATCGAATTTAGTGACATTTTCAAGACGAGTGCGGTGAACATCAGCCGAGTACTCTTGCAGCCTTGTGCTGCTTTCGTCAAGGACCCTGCTTCTCGAAAACGAGCCGAAAACCGTTGTTTCAACCACCGTCTTGCCTCCCTCGCAGCTAGAGTCGCATGTAGAATCAGCTGCTTCCCCTGTCATGGACGTCTGCCCAGTACTCTGTCTTGTGCTGCTTTCATCAAAGATTCCATCTCTGAAAGACAAGAGAAATGCTGTTGATTCAAACACCGACTCATTTCCCTCGTAGCCGGAATCCTCATACGGAGTCGACTGCTTCTGCTTTCAGCCTATTGCTGTTTTCGCCAGAGATCCAGCTATCACAAGACAGATTAACGATTTTCCCCCAACCTCCAACTCGCCTACTTCATGGCAAAATCCTAGAATTCACTCGGCTGCTTGGCCTTTCAAGAACTTCTGCCCAGTTCTGTCTTCCACCCCTGTGCTGCTTTCATCGGCATCTCATTTTCGGAAGAACAAACGAATGCAGCACACACCCTGTCTCTTGGCTTCAACCGTCCCATTGAATCAGCCAGACACTTCCGACCAGTGCTCTCTTGCCACCATATGCCACCTCGGCCAAAGATCAAGTTCTGGAAAACGAGACGAATGCGGTTGTTTCAACCTGCTACTCGTCGCCATCGTAGCAAGAACTCAGGCACAACGTCGGTTGCTTCTTCTCTCGTGGACGTCCACCCGGTTGTGTCTCAAGACCAACACTTGTTCTCACCAAAAACGCAATTTTTGAATGATGAACGACGTATGTCAAGTGCCAAAGACGATTGCCGTATGACAAATGATGAACAGCCGGCTGCTGCTCCTCTCCGGAATCGCTGCCCAGTGCTGTCATGTAGTCCTGTGCTGCTTTCTCCAAGAACCAAACTTCTGGAAGACAAGACATCTGATGTCAATTATTTCTCCTTCAAATAGTTGCTCCACCTCCATTTTTCCCTGTTTTCAAAATAAAAAAGGCCAACTTTCACGGCCAACTGGAAAACTCGTCACAGTGGGGCGCCATAACTGCTGGCTTTCCTGGTCGATTCCACATAAGGCCACCTGGGCCGCTTATTGCACATGGCAATGGAATCTGGATGGCACCCATGCTTGCTCTCATTTGCCATGATGTCCAGCACCTGGAATTCTAACTGGAAAGACAAGCCAACACAACACCATCAAGCCATCACAGAGGTTAAAAATTTCGTCTTTTCCTAACATATGATGAAACCCTCTGGATTCCCCACTGAGCACGTTTCTCGATCATTCTTTCACAAAATGTCAAAAAAAAAATGAAGACATGCTCACGGAGTCTCAGACTCCGAAGGGGAAAACGTATGGAACCCGTTGTGCCCGCCATGAAGGTCGGCTGAAATTTCTTTCTTTTGCTAAGGAAAATATACTATACCAAGCCCCTCCCTACCTGCCCTCTTCAATCCCCATTTACTCCCCCACCTTAATTTTCTCGGCACGCAACGCAACGCTTGACCACTCTCGCCAGCCATCCGGCCAACAATTAATTTATGGCATTGTTACCTAAATGGAGATCTCTGTGCTAGCCTTCCACAATATGTGAGCCTTTGGCTGAAGCACTAGTAATAATGAACATCTACCCATTGTTCTCTACCTTTAAGCTTGATATGTCTCTCTGTTGGCCGAACTTTTTTGTTGTGCGTAACAACACTATGTCACAACCAAACCACACCTCTCTGTACCGTCCTTCCCTTTGTAGAAACTGGTCACTCTTAAAATAAGTGTTTCCTAAATGTATCATTCCACTCTTCTCCCTCTTTCTCTCTTGAAATGACGAAATATTGTTGGCGATGAATCTAACAAATAATGGCTGCCATTTGTAGGCTTAAGGTTGATGGTTAATGATTTCCCTTATTCTACAAGAACAGTGGTAGTCTGACGATCTTCTCATCGTCTCAGCATCAGTTACATGCTGCTTAGAAGTAACTGCTCGTTTTATTCAGTGTTGAAGGACATTCGTCACGTCATACGATTCCTTGTTTAAGTCATCGCCAACATCGTTAGTCCCGAAGGAGAATGATACAAAATAGAAGACGACTGTAATGAGAGAGGTGAACCCCCTTCCAACTAATAAACTGTAGTGAACTATTTCTGCGTTATTTCCATTTACTATTATTTATTTATTACTATTTATTTCTGTACTATTAACAGGCATTAACTTGCTTGCGGCTTATCCACGGAGCGACCTCAAGACACGCGTACGTACGTGCGGTTTTATTGGTTACACTTTAACATCTTTACTTGGAAGCCCGTGTTTGAACCGAACCAATGCTCTGCTTCCTCCTCGTATGGTGATCAGTATCACGGCTCGTGTACGGAGTTTTGACGGTTTGTTCCGACATTTAACAAGAGAGAACAAAAGATGCGAATGCTTTTGGGGCATGCGCTTGTATAGGAGGGCTGCGCACATGCGCAGTTTGGTTGCCAACCTGGTCGGATCCGAACAACTTAAAAACCTTAAAATAATGAGCGCATGAATGCAAAAAATTGACAGGTGTAGTATATTTTCCTTTATACTTATTTGTGCTCTACAGACAGACCTTTAAGATGCGACATATTCTAAACTCGCAGTTTAGGTGTTCTGGATCGCCTGCATTATTTTCCCCTGCCGATGGTTTTCTCCCCGTCTTCCCCCTCCCAAGTTTTTATTCAATTAACACGAGTGTCTTTTATAAGATGTCATTAATAGAACTAATTATTTCGCCAGGTGACGTGGACGGTATTGAGTTTGGAAAAAAGCCCCAACAGATGTAGGCATCTCCTAAGTGTGCAGGCACGACAAGATATAGGCCCCATTTTTCTAATACATACCATGTAGGTTCAATGTCAAGTGAAGGCCCCCCCCCCCCCCCAATAAGCCATAGTGGAACAAAGGCATCCACTTGAGATGTTGGCTGATGTGTACCGTAAATCGTGTATTAAAAGCCCAGTTGAACCTAAAGCCCACCCCCTAAATTGCTGTAAAGTCAAAATCATAAAATAGTGGAGTTAAAGCCCACCCCTCAAATTGTTGCTTTTCTACGAAAAATTACCTAAAAGTTATGTGAATAAAGATAGTACTGCTTGCTATGTTTACTGGCTAACTTCACCCTCCTTGTAGTAATAGGGGACTCTTGCTTTAGCTCCTAGCACCTGCACAAGGCATCTCCCACCTAAGCTTCCTCCCTAACAGCAATTAAAGGGGTATAAAAATTGGTCTTTCAGAGATCGTTCAAAAGCTTCGCATTTTCTGCAATAGATGTCCAGAAAGGTTAGAAAATTGATAATGCGCGATTTAAAGCCCACCCCCCTATTTTTGCCAAATTAACTGCATAAGCCCATGGACGTTTAATCCACGATTTACGGTAATTGTAGAAAAACCCAATATATGCGCAAAAGGGATGGAGAGGCATGAAGCCCAGCAAACATTGCCAAAACCCACTAAGTAGTTGGTCTGACGAGCTGGCCGATAGCTTTCTCCGTTTTGAGTTAAAGCTTGCGTCATGGGTGACTCTTGAACATGTTCATAGGTATTACTGTTATCGCCGTATTTTTACTGCATGTGTTGGTAGTATTGCTTGTACCGTACCGGTCGTCCTTATAGTTTTAGGATTTATTCCAGAAAATGATTTTCTACTTGCCGTGATAAAAATCCATTACCCAATTTATTAGCATTCTCCTTCTCAAATGCTGTTCCGACTAGAGATAAAACAAGTTCTTCCGGTCCGCTAGCTACTGCGCAGCTCCACTGTTCAGCCTCCATCGTATATATAGTCGAGACGGAGCGACAGAGCTCACCTTTTCTTCACTAGCCGCCACGCTGTTCACTTCGTTAAGACGCTGTGCTTACATCCGCTTCTAGCACTAGCCTCTGCATCCTCCGCCTCCGCATGTCACGAGCAAAGGGGATGCAAAGGGATTCTTTCCCCCTTCCTCGCTGTCCGGCCTCGCTGGTCCCGGCTGCTTGTCTGGCCCCTCCGCCTCCGCAAGCTGCCATCCCAAGGAACGACTGTTCCTTGTTTTTGGCCGACAAGCTCACGTCTACGTTGCGTATGGGCAAGGGTTAGGTCAGTTCAGGTCGATGCCGTTCCTTGTCCTCAGTCCCCTTTCCCAGGAGCTGCCTCCGCACAGCATTTCGTGGGATGGACTGCTTCGTTGCCTCCTGTTGGTTTTCGCCTCTTCCCTACAGCATTGGACGCTGTTTTCATTGGAGGGGATACTATATCCCTCCATGCTACCTCCGTCTACGCATCCTATTGCGCAGCCTTCCTTTCGAATTTTTTTTCTCCGCCTCCGCCATCCACCCTCCACCCTCCGCCTCCGTTCACTGCCATCCCTCGGGTCGGCCGTCCCTCTTGGCCTCTACCTCCGGCAGTTCGCGACTTCGTTGTTTCTGGATGATGGGCGAATCGGTTCGGTGTACCGGCATGCCTCGTCTTCGGTTGCCTTCCCCACTGCGCACTGCCTCTGCGCAGCCCTTTTGGGGTGGGCCCTTTTACTGCCTGCTATCGTCTTTCGTCATTCCTTTGGGGGCTGCTGTTTTCTATGACAGGGGTATAACACCCCTCCGCGACGTCTCCTTCTGCGCATTCCATTGCGCGGACCTTCTTCCGGCTTATACTGCCTCCTCTTCTTGTCAGGGTATCCTACCTTCCGTTGTTTTACAGCGGTTTTCTGGGTGTACCTTCCGTTCCGAGTCCTGCATCTCCGTTCCTCGGACGGCCGTTTAGTCTCCTCCCATGGTGATGTTTTCATCTCTTACACCTCTGCCCAGCGGGAAATTGCCTCCGTCCGCTTCTCTTCCGAAGGATTGCTTTGGCCTCTCCGTTGTTCTACAACGGTTTTCTAGCTACGCTAACTGCTCCTTCAGTTGAGGATTGACTTCATCCGCCCTCACAGGGTTTACCACCGCCATCCCTCGTTCCTTCGGAGGGTTTTCCGTCTGCTGTTCCTTCGGACCAACTGCCACACATAGTTACGTTGCGTCTCCCCGCCGCCACTTCTAGCCAACTTCCTATGATTGGTCTAGTTTTCCTCCTCCGCACTTACCTCTGGACAGTCGATCGTCCATCCTGCCTTGCCTTCCGCTTCAAAGGTTTGCCTGGACAACGTCGTCATTCCAACTCGACCTCCGCGGCTTCTTCTCTACACCCTCCGCCTCGAGGGCTACCGTTGCACCTTCAATGCGATTGCGGTTCCCTCCGCTCCGCGGGCGGACACCTCCCTCCCCTACCTCTCTCTACAGGCCTGTCCTCAGTGCTGTATGTTTCGGATATACAGACTAAACTTCAGCATCTCCTAGTCCCACTTTGGCCTCCTCCTACGAGGGTGTTGACTTTTTTATCATCCTTCTGGCTCAACCGCGTCTCCCTTCTGAGCCTCGTCTCCTAGAGTGCTTTGCTTACCGTCGTATGTCATCTTGACATTGATGATGGCTGGCGCCCTACCGTCCCTCCGCACCACCGTTCTTCCTGGTCCCCAGCCCAGGATGGCCTGTTTCGTCACAGCACTGCATGACTCACCACCGACAAGCAACGATTGTCACCCTTGGTCTTCTTTAAATACTGTTGCTTACTTATTCCTCCGGCGACGCCGTCCGCTCGTCCTCTACCTGATGTGTATTCTCTCTTCCTGCATCCCTCCGCCTCTGCGGGGGGGATCAGGGACACCCAGATAGGCAAATCCTCACTCCCCACCGTCTCTGCCGGACAACCCCTTCGCCTCCGCTACACCTTACCTCCGTTGGCCCGACGGATTGGGACCCCCGTTCCCCCAGGACGGGATGACTCCAGTCTACCCTATCTTAAGGATTACCACACCTCCGCTTCCATCGGCAGGTCTTCTGCCTACCGCTCTTTCTTTAGGGCCATTTGCTCCAGCTCGTACGGATACGCCCCGTCCCTTTGCCTCCGCCTCTCTTTCACAGATCGTTACACCTACGCCTTCGGCTACCGAGTCCTCCGCCTCTGTACGTCCTATTCAGTCACATTGCGCCTACAAGGCTTCTCGTTCGTCCTTTATGGGCTCCTCCGTCCTTTTGAGGCAAGGCTGTTTACTTGGACCTTCCATCGGCCTTCCGTCTCCGTCATCAGTCGCTATGCTTTCCCCTTGCGCCTTCTTCTGACTCCACTACAAAGAGTTTGACAGCCACTGGACACGATGGTTTCCTTGGTGTATTGCACATCAGGTCCATCCAATCCATCCACTCGGCCACTTTTCCTGCTGATGCCTCCACCGGGCAGTCTTCCGGACAATGATCCTACTACCGCTGCAATAGCACGGGGTTTGCCTCCGCCACCTGCTCCGCATCCGCCCCTTCCTCCTCCACAGGAGGATTGCTCTCGTCGTGTACATCTCTCATGCGCTCTTACTCGGCGGTCAGGACACCTTCTCATGGAACAACCCTCCCTTTCGCAGCAGCCTCCGGTCTTTCCACGACCATGGGTCCCTCCTTGTGGTCTTCCTTTCACATAACGTTCCACCATCCTCTCCGCGCATGCAGCTCGGTTCACCTTTCCTCGACAGGATCTAAACCATTGCCCTTGTCTCCAGTATGTGTCTGCATCCGATGCGTAACAACTCCCGCTTTCCGCCACCCTCTGCCACCGCCCTCCGCCTTATCCTGCCCCTCGATCCCCTGCTCGGGACAACGGGGGGGGGGGGGGACTCGCTCCCTCTGGGCCTGCGGTACCACGATCCTTATCATGTTATACTTCCTACGTCCTCATCCAATCCCCGCCGTTCGGCTGACCAAACGTCACACATGACAATTCCTCCCGACATGCTATCCAGGCCAAACGTCCGCATTGCAACCAACACGCTGTGCGGAGACCTCTGCACGACTACCAATTGTACTACTGGCTGCTCATCTTCCTTGGTCTCTGACCGTTTCACTGCCTGCCGTCGACCTCCACCTCCATCCGCTTCCAGCGGTGTTTACTAGTCCTCATCTGTTCAGGGCATGATACCCCTCCATGCCACCACTATCTGTGCATCTTCCTGCATAGCCTCTTTCGGTTCATTTCTCTTAGGTCAAACACCACAGGTGCTCCTGCTGAGCACTCCCCACGTTTCTGTGCTGTACATTGCCATTCGAAGGTTGATCGGCATCCACCGCTTCAGCATTTGCTGCCTCCCGGCCTCCGCTCCTCCGCAAGGGATTCATACAGCGGCCTGTCCGTTCCTCCCATGAGGGTCCTCTCCGCCCTGCCCGGGTTCACCACGTCCTTCCGCCAATCCTCCGGAAAGACCACCCTCCTATGAGACCACCTCTCTTAGAACTAAAGGCAAGTCTACCATTCGAATCTAACTTCGCTACTACTTCACGGGTGGCTACTATCATCCGGCTCCTCCGCACAACATACTCTTGACGACGAGGCCTCTCACATTGCCTCCAGGGCCGTGCAGTCGTCCACTACAAAGAGTTTATGACAGCCACTGGACACGATGGTTTCCTTGGTTGTATTGCACATCAGGTCCATCCAATCCATCCACCTTTCAGCGATCTCCGTTTCCTGACCTCCTTCTTTAGCGAAGGTTTACAGGGATCCACCATCCAGGTCTATAGGTCGGCGTTGAGTTCCGTCTTTAAAGCCGCCGGGTGCTGCTCTTCTCACCTACTACAAGATCTCTTCCCTACTCCACTCGTTCCAATTGGATTGACCACGTGTCACCAAGAAGTTCTCCGGCTGGGATCTTTCCGTCGTCCTGACGGCCCTATTGACTCTTCCTTATGTACCTTTACGCCTCCTCACGCCTCAGCCACCTCGCTAGGAAGACTACATTCCTGGTAGCTCTGGCTGCTTGCCTCCGCTGCAGTGAACTACAAGCCCTATCCGCCAAGGGGCGTGGCTTTTTTTTCCCTGCCGAATTTTCAGGGTGTTGCCCTGTCTACCGGCTCCTCCTTCAGAGCACAGACCCAAACGCCTACTGAACGTACACATCCTTTCGTCATACCGTCTCTATCCAGTATCCTTGGGGATGATCAAGAAAGAACTCTTTGTCCGGTGCAAGCCGTAAGTTTTTATCTGTAAGCCTCCCGTCCTATCCGACGAACCGTCCTCAACTGTTCTCCCTTTCAATGGCAGGACTGGGCTCACCTCCGCACTAATGATTACTAACTGGTTTAAACATTCCTATTACCTCCGGGATATGTCCTATCATACTGACGGCTTGTACCACGTTGGGCCCTTTGTCGCAGCCCACCTAGTACTTTGACCCTTGGACACGCTGTGATCCACTTCGTGTTAGAGGGGCCGGTCACTAGCTAATGGTACTCCGATCATATGGCAATGCTAATAAATTGGGTAATGGATTTTTTCACGGCAAGCGGAAACATCAAAATTCCAGGGTTACCTGGTTAATTTTTGTTTCTATTGCCTATTGAAAAAATACATTACCCGGCTTCCCGCCCTCGTCCCCTCTCGTTGCCATTTGGGCAGGATAGAGGTGTCGAAAAGGTGAGCTCTGTCGCTCCACCTCGACTTTATATGCGATGGAGGCTGCGCAGTAGCTAGCAGACCGGAAGAACTTGTTTATCTCTAGTTGAAACAGCATTAGAGAAGGAGAATGCTAATAAATTGGGTAATGTATTTTTTCAATAGGCAATAGAAACAAAAATTAACCAGGTAACCCTGGAATTTTGATGTTTTTGTATGCCGACGACAATATGCGTTACCTAGAATTTTAGCATTCTCTCTCTTATGCTGTTTCACCTAGAGATTAAAGTTCTGGAACCCACCAGTCCTGCTAGCCACTGCACATCTGTTCTGCTCACCCTCCGTGTATAAAAGAGCCGTAGACGACTGTCGGACATCTCTTCTTCGTTATGTCTCGACTGGTTCAGACGTGCTGTTTCTTCGCTCTGAGGAAAGGTTAAACTACCGTGGTCAGAGCTACTGTGGCCTGTTGACCATGCCTCGTGCTAAGGGCGCGCCACAGGATGTGATGGCCAGGTCGGCCACACCGCTCCTATCCCATCCCGAAATTTTGGTGACCACCACCACCACCACAAACCCCACCCCCGTCCCAAGTATTTTCTACCTTGTCGGTGGCCTGTCCTCGGTCGTCAGAAGACCACAACGCACAACGGCCACTCACAGAACCTTTCCCGGTTGCACTCACAGCGCCGACAAGACAACATTGGAAACGAACGCTTCATCCCCAAACCCGTGCGGACAGGCTCAGCCCTTCACCGGATCTATGGTCACTTCGGTCGGACCTGTTTAAGCCAAGGAGGCCGGTAAGCTGTAAGTAAAGGCCATCCGCCAACAGGAAGCGGCTCTCACTCCGCTGAGGGACCTCTTGACGTTTCTTTTCGGTTTTCACGACGGTCGTCTAGTCCGCTTCCGATTGCTGGTACCGACCCTTCAAATGAGCCAGTTTCCATGGAAACGGTTGATGAACACTGCCCTCTGTTCTTTTAGTCTTAAACCACCGGCCTCGCCGAAACAATTGCCTCCAACCCAGTACACTCAAGATTGGGTACAGACTGCTTGCTCATCCACCAAACAACAGCGGAGGTCCCTTGCCGTCCCTGTATCCTCTTGGTTGCCCGAACACTCCGATCAAGCGTCCCCTGCACCTTGTCTGCCTTCGGCTTTTCAACCCATCATGATTCCTGACACCGATGACTCTGATCCTGCATCTGTTACTTCCGACCAGCAATCGGTCACCTCTCTCGGCACGCTCACTTTGCTGCTTCTTTTGCAGACGACACTGATCCATCTGAGATCCCGTTACCAGACCGTGTTAAAACCGTCGAAAACATCATTCCTAACTTTTTTTTTTCTACAAGCCTTCGCCTGCTTCAACAGATAACAGCAAGAACCACGGCCTTTCAACTGGATTTGGCTTCGGACTCCGCCACCTCCTTCCTCGCCAACAGGCAGTGCTTGGACAATCCACAACTCTACTGACGACCCACCTTCGCAACGGTGGTTTCCTCCTTGGAAAAGGCGATCCCTTGCAACTCTATAATAAAGATCCACGACCGGGTCGAGAAACTTCCTTCTTTCGCCCTGCAGGTGATGGGGCCGCTGATCCCAAGAATTCCCTTATCCTCATTCTGTGTTTCTGACAAAGGTCGTCTGGATGGATTTCAGCACTGCTTTATTCCTTCCACGACGAGTCATGGCTCCGGCTTCAGTCCTTCGCGACAACGACTCTCTTCTACAATTAGGCCTTCGAGCTGCTTCTCAAGCGGATGTTTTGAATACTGCAGCGAACGCGCTCCGTGAGAAACTCCGCCGAACCACCGCGTCCGCAGGTCACGGACTTAGCTTTCCTCATCATTCAAGTTTTTTTGAAAAGCCTGCTTTGCGACGTTTCATTCAGCCCTGCTTCTTCGAGAGGGTTGCTCTGAACACTGCTCCTAACCTCAACAAGTCCACGTGTCACGAGCCCCCGAACCAACCCATCCATGAGTCCGAAACACTCTTTCGCGGCCTCATCCCTCAGCTTGCACCACATTTGGTCATCGCTCGTAATCCTAAGCTTTTTCGGTTGAAATCTTCACGATATCCTAAGACCTTGTCCCAGCCTTTTGTGTGGATGCCAAGGGCATTTGGTATACACCACCAGCAAACGACCGTCCTGAACCACTCCACTCGTCTCCTCCTGAACAGGCTTCCTTTCGCACCAAGGCCTCGGCCGCAACTGGCCTTCGGTATGTAGTTATACCACGGTCCGCCGTGGCCGATACGCATAACCTTGCCCCAAGCAGCGACCCTATTCCGGTCGCTGCCATTCGCCCTACTACCCTTCCTGTCGGATCATCTACGCCGCTTTCTACATGCTTGCAAACTATTACTATGACCCTTTTGTGCTCTGCATTGTCAGCAAAGCTTTTCAGCCGCATTTCCGCAGTCATCGTCCTCTCATCTCTCAGCCCCCATGTTCCATGGCTGTGTCGTTTGCGACCATCTCACCACCGAGATTGGGACCCTCTTAAACAAAATCAGCAATCTGCCCAGGCGCAGTCCCTCTTCGTCCAGGATTTTACAGTTCGATTTTCCTGTGTCCAATGAAAACTGGGGATTTTGGGCTAATATTCGACCTACGACCACTAAATGAGTACATTTGGAACAACAATTTCAAGATGGAAACAGTGGACTCCATCCGCCACTCGCTGCGTTTGGGCGATTGGACAATTTCTATTGATCTCGAGGACGCATACCACACAGTCCCCTGCATGTGTCTGTTCAGCACCTCTTCTGGTTTATTTACGATGGCACAATCTACGAATTCCTCTGTCTTCCCTTCAGACTCAATGCAGCACCACGCATGTTTACGACCGTTATCAAGCCGGTACTGGTGACCCTGCATCAATTCTACTCCTTCACGACCGCGATTTCATCATCAATCTACTTCAACAATTGGGTTTCGCCATCAATATCCAGAAATCATGCTTCTGCCCCTCTCAACGGTTCGTATTTCTCGGTGTATTCTTCAACATTATCTCAGCGACCGTTGTGACCTCTCCGCACAGAATATCCGACCTTCTGCAATATCTCGGGCATTTCCTCCACCTAACGGTTCACAGCGTCGTGGACCTTAATTCCGTCATAGGGACCATTAACTCGCTAGCCGACTTAGTTCCCTGTGTCAAATGGATGACTCGTCCCTTCATTTTAACGCCTCTGCATATCCCTGCACATACCGGGCAGTCGGAATGTCATCGCCGACTCCCTATCCCAACGATCTCTACCGACGGAGGAATGGGCTCTCAAGCCGTGTATTTGCGAATCTCTCTTCAACATTTGGGGTCGTCCAATAGTCAACCTCTTTACCACGAGGCACAGTGCGAGACTTCACCAGTTCGTCAGTCCAGTCCCTGACGACCGGGCCTGGGCAGTGGATGCTCTCACCCTTCCTTGATATCACCTCTTTGGGTACCTCTTCCCACCGTTCAAACTTTTCCCTTTGGTCCTTCACAAGATTGCTCGATCACCTGGCCTGTTCCTTCTAATAGCACCAAACTGGCCAGCAGCCGCACGGTTGCCTCAACTACTAGACCTCCTTATAGATCATCCATGATGATTTCCGGGGATCTTGGACTTAATATCCCAACATCACGGGACGAAGCTTCATCCGCGGCTACAATCCCTGAAGCTGCACGGGTCGCTGCTATCTCATCCGACTCTTCGAGGCAACTGGCATTTCTAAAAAAAAAACCGGCATCTCGCATCACCTCCAAGGCTTTCCTCTTGTCCACCATCAAAATCTATGACAACCACTGGCGCCGAAGGATTCATTGGCGTCAGCCAAGGAAGGGAAGGTCAATCCATCCTCTTCTGGACTATGTAAAATTCCTCAACGATCTGTTCAAGGACGGTGTTAGAGGTTCCACAATTTTTATTTACGGCTCGGCTTTGAATTCCGATTTTTAAAGCTGCAGGAAGCTCACTTCTTCCAGATGATTTTTCAAATTTCACCCTTGGGTCAAGTCCTTCGACATCAAACGACCGGTAACTCGACGACTATTTCCACATTGGGATCTCTCCATTGTCAAGACATCCCTACTTGCAGCACCTGATGAGCCACTCTCGTCATGCTACCTTAGTCATCTGGCTCGTAAAACCATATTCGTAACACTAGCTGCCTCCCTCCGCTGCAGTGAAGTCTAAGCTCTATCTGCCACAGCGACCGTCTGTTTCTTTCTTGCAGACTACAAAGGAGTCCCTTGGACCCCACAAGCAACTTTCCATCCAAAAACACAGAAACCCAGTGAGCGGTCGCATCCCTTCATCATTCTGGCCCTGTCCAACATTTTAGGGGAAGAACCAGAGCGACCCCTTTGCCCGGTACGGGCACTCCGTTTTTACCTCAAGAACACTAATCCTACTCACAAAGGACGCTCTCAACTATTCCTACCTTTTACACACCATTCTGGGGACACTACAGCTGGAATGTTCTCCACATTGATCAAACAATCATTATCACGCCTATAATGCCTTCGAATAGACCCGAGTGACCTCAAGATCCGACTGGGCCCACAAACTCTGGGCCATATCTGCATCCTGGACTCTTCACAGTAACGTTCCCATCACTGACATTTTGGAAACAGCATCCTGAAAGAGCCCCACCAAGCTATAGCTTCCAGTCTTCAAATATTTCGACGCCTCTGGTCACATGCAAAGTTGGTCTTTTAGGGGAGCCAGATCGCAACCCTAGATCGCCACCACCATTTTGATGAAGTCTGCTGGATCTTGTGTCACCACCTGGGCACTCTAGACGAATTAAATGATGGCCTGACGGTCGCCTACGGCTCTTCATAGACGAAGGATGTGCAGAACAGATGCGCAGTGGGTAACGAGACTAGCGGGGTCTAAGAATTTTAATCTCTAGATGAAACAGCATAGAGAGGTAGAATGCTAAAATTCCAGGTAATGTATATTTTCGGTTAGGCAACAAACACCCATTTCAACCAGGTGGCCCTGGTAAATTGATGTTTTTCTTCAAGTAATTAGATACGTGTGTGTACGAGGGCCAGCCCAGGCTTCGCAAAGGTCAGTGGGTCTCTTTTTCACACTCTACTCTCTAGGTTACTTTTGAAGTTTTGTTGTTGGGCAATCTTAACCATATAAATTTATTTTCTGTCTGTTGTGAATACAAAAACAAAGTCCTCTTTCTTTGTAGGTTCGTAAAGCTGACTTCAATAACGATCCTTACGTCCAAGAATTTGGCCTTTCCATCAGCAACACTATGATGGAGGTCAGAGGTCGCGTCCTCCCACCACCAAAATTACAATATGGTGGCAGGGTAAGTTTAACGGTATGTGCAACTCTTCCAAAAGAAAATGTGCAGTAGTGGGAGAATATGTGGCTTGTTTAGCTGTTTGCTCTAGTAGTTGTTTAAGTTTGTTAAAGTTGTGATAAAAAAAATTAATTTTTCTAGTGTGTGAAAGCTTAGCTAATGGTTTCTTTAAATGAAACAAAAAAAATTAGTATAGGTCTGTTGATTCTGTTTTTAAATTGATTTCTGTAATAACATTAAAAAAAATACTTAAAACACAAAAACAGAAAACTTCATACAGACCTTGAATTTCTGGGAATTAGCAGTTGCATCCAGGAAAGTTCCGGTTATATGATAACATTTCCATGTTGATACAGATATGGAATATTGGAGTTGACACTGGAGGTGCTGATTGGTTTGGCTGAATCAATATTTTCTTTACATTCACCAAAAATTTTGGTAATTTTGATGTTTCCCTGCACCATTTTTATAGGTTTTGAGTGATGTCAATCCAACATTTTGGAATAATTTGATCACGTATGTTCACCAAGCATAAAACTCAGAATTTTTAACAAAGTTTTGCTTCTTCAATCTAAATGAAGATCTAAAGCCAAAAAAAGTTGACCTGCAGTTCATGCTCAATTTCAGTTGATTTGCCTTCGGTTTTAGCCAAATATCTGAATCATTGTAGGTATGCCCAAGATATAGACTATTTGGAACTGTGGCAAGCATCCATACTCGAAAATTCAGTTTTGATCAAAATCTAAGAATTTTGCCCATTTTGGACATGGTGCTCAATCTCACAACCACGAAAAACAACAATTTCGCAAAATTTCGACAGTTATTTTGGAGGTAGATATTAAATTTCTCCCAACTGTCTTCTACAGGCTTTTGTTTGGGGTAATTTGATTCTTTGGTTTGCATCCAGCACTTTGTTGTTGACATTCAAGACACGTAGGAGCACTGGCTCCTGGTGCCACATCCTGCACGTTTTGAATGTCAACAAAGTGCCGGATCTAAACCAAAGAACCAAATTACCCCTAAACAAAACCTGAAGAAGTCGGGCGAGTATTTTAGGATAGTAAAAACTAATTTTAAACTTGTTAAAATTTCCGTTTCTAGTTGCCTTGAAAATATACCTTTTTTATAGCATTCTCCTTCCCAAAATGCTGTTCAATCTAGAGAAATTAAATCGAAGATGTCCTTCCAGTTCGCTACCTGCTGTGCATCTTACTGCTCAGTCTCCATCATATAAAAGCCAAAGCGGAGCGGTAAGCTCACCTTTTCTTCTCTACGCCACCACGCTGTTCACTTCGCTCCTGGCTGCGTGCCATCCGCCGCGTCCTATCCTATCCGCGGTTGCACCGTCTTCACGCCTCGTGCTAAAGGGACGCCAAGGGATGGTTCCTCATCCCGCACTCCTCATTCCGCATCCCCTCCGGTTCCAGATAATTTGGAAATTTTTGAACTCACTGCGGACCAAGACTCTTCGGATCAGCCTCGTCCGCCACCCAATCCTCTCCTTTCCGAGCCGTCCATTCCATTGCGTCTTGACACTGCAGCCACGTCCCCGATCCCCTGCAGTCAACCTCCGCCAGCTCGGGGCTTGCGTTCCCTTGCGGATGAACTCTCGTACCAAAGATCGCTATGTTTGTCTCAAGCTTCAGCTTAAAGCCCGAAAGGTTGCTGCCAAGTTGGCCTCCTCCGTCGGTCTGCAGCTCACTCCGTTGGACTTATCTTCACACTCGTCCCGTCCTTCAGTTACTTAACCATCCGCAACTCAGCAGGCCAGTGAACCTCTTACTCCGTCTCAAGTGCATACCCTCATGGACTCCTCGCTCCAATCCTTTAAACGCAAAGCACCAGTCTCTGATTATACTTCGGCCTGGCTTGTCTCCATCCCTAAGCGTCCTAAGCCTTCCCTTGAGGACGCTGGTCCTTCTACCGCTCCGGACGATCCACGACCCATCCCATCCCATCCGTTCAACTGCCTCCTCCGGCGGCTCCTACGGACAAGGACTCGGACTCTCATTACTCTCCAGATCCCTCCCTTTCGAACCAACCTGGTCCGCCATTTTAGGGAGACCCTAATCCCTCAGATATCCCGCTACCAGAATTACTAAAGACAGTTGAGAGGACAGTTGAGGAGGAAAGAATAGAGGCCTTGCTACTGGTTTCGGCTTTGGCCTTTGTGATCAACTTCCACACCAACCGCTATTGTTAGGACAGTCAACTACGCTCCTCACCACTCTACTTCGGACTGGCGGTGTCCTTCTAGGCAACGGGACACCTCTCGAGTTAGACACAAGGATCCGCCTCCTCCTCGTCCATGTCGCGAAAGCTATTTCTTTCGTCCTATTTGTGAAGGGTCAGCCAATCCTAGAAGCTTCGACACATATTCTCAGTCGGAATTTCTCACAGCAGACGCGAAGCTAGATTTTGGATCCGCCCTCTATTTTCCCAAGAGAGTGGCAGTTCCCGTTTACGTCTTACGCGACAACAACCACATCCTCCGTCTGGGTCTTCGTGCTGCGTCCCAAGCGGACGTACTCAGTACTGCAGCCAACGCACTATGTAAAAGACTACACCGATCCTCCGCCCGAGGATACCTGCCGATTAGCGTTCCGCATCAACCAAGTTTTTAGGAAAAGCTGCTTTGCACACCTACCATGCTATGAACAGGTTTGCACGTGCCCTCTTTAATTCCACGCTTCTTCTACGAGAAATTGCTCTGAACACAGCAGCCAAGCTTCATGATTCGACCCGTTACCTCCTACGAAATCAACCCACTCACGAGTCTGAATCTTTGTTCCGCGGATTGATCCCCAAAGTGGCTCCTCACCTCGATATTTCTCGCAAGCCGCGTTATAGCAAGAATCGTCAGAATTGTCGACACCGATCCTCCCATCCTCCAAAGCGGACCTACCTAAGGACGATTGGAAGACAGTGAAAGCACCCGATTCCGCTCTGCCTCCGCCACCACGATCCCTTTCCATCCCTTTTCCAGGGACGCGGACATGGTCGTTCCCTGGGCAGACCATCCAATCCTGATAGACGCCAGCGTTCCTCCTCCTGTCCTCACAACAGAGGACGTGATACCTATTGACATTCTGTCTCCCCCCACAAGAAGTAGGGGGATGCCTTCGATTTTATGCCAAAGCTTGGCAAGAGGTAATCTCAGATCCGGTGATCCTCTCAATTATTTTACATGGCTTCAATCCGAAGTTTTTGACAAAACCCCCCGGTGCAAGATCCACCATGGGAACTAGAAGCTCCAGCTCCCATCGACTCGGGACGGAAATCACGCCCCTTCTACGCAAGCAAGCCATACGTGTAGTGCTGCCTCCATTCACTCCAGGCTTCTACAGCATCTTTTTGTGCAACAAAAAGTCAGGCGGGACGCGACTAACCTTCAACTTGAAACCTCAACCAGTTCATCCTCAATTCACACTTTCAAATGGAGACAATCTCTTCCATCCGAGATTCATTACAGCCCATGGCGGATGCATACCTGCACATTCCGCTTCATACATCTGTCCGCCACCTCTTCCGTTTCTTATTAGACTACACAATCTTCGAGTTTCTCTGCCTCCCCTTTGGGCTAAATACCGTTCCGCCCTCGCCTACTTACATCAACAAGACATTCGCATACATGCCTTCCTCGACGATTGTCTTCTACCACATCCCAACCCCACTACACTCTCCAACAATCTGAACGACGTTGTGTCTCTATTTCATCACCTCAGTCTGGGAGCAAACTTCTCAAAGTCCCGTCTCCAGTCCTCTCAATCCTTCGTGGTCTTAGGGGTATTCTTCGACCTCAAAAAGGCTACAGTCATGCCATCCCTAGAACGCATAGAAAGTCATCTGCATTGCGCCCAAACCTTCGTCCGCCTGCCCCTCCACACTTTTCAAGATCTCGCATCCACTATCGGGACGATCGACTCCTTCGCAGACCTCATTTCTTACGACAGGCAGGGCTGTAGGAAGCAAATTAAAAGTGGTACGGCCTAACCAAATCAGCTAGGGGTTTGAGGGAGCACTGTGAAGTTCCCACAGCAGAGTCCCAGGCAGAACCACAGAAGTTGAAGCAATTTCTGGTACCGTAGTGTCTTATCTGGCTGTGGAGGCTATGTTTTAAACAAATGTTTAAGGTTTACTTTTTTAGTTAAAATGTGAACTACAGCAGGAGCGGATCTAGGAATTCATGGTGGGGAGGGAGGTGCTGGGGCAGAGAATTTTTGAGGACTTTTTGTTTTTTGTAGTTCGCTCCACCGACTGGGACGCATTTCCTGACCGACAGTGACTTTATAGTTGGTGCCCCTCTCCCCCTCCAATTTCGGCCATGAAGCTAATTTGTTCCATTAAATATAAGATTTTGATCGGAAAAGGGCAATTTTTTGTGTTCATAACCGGTTAGTGTATCCAAATTATGTGAGATCGGTGGGAAGTCCTGTGTTTGACTCCAAGTCATGGTAGTTGGCTTTTATTTATTTCTCAGGTTAGTGTATCTTGTATTCTAGCAAAACCAGTCTTTACTGAAACCTGTTTGGTTCGTTTACCTTGTGATTTATTTTTTATTTACATCAGTTCGTTTAGGACTGTCCGTTATGTACGTAGCATGCATTAAGTAATTAGTCTCCCCCCCCCCCCTCTTATGTAGGTGATGTTTCCTATTCCGTTATTAGTGACTTACAAAACTTACTTTTGAGAAAGTTATAATCGGTTGGCTGCTCTGTTGCAGGCTTTTTCCAAAGGTTTGGTGTTGGCCACTTTCTGAAGTTACTTTAGC
>JAHWFP010065806.1:19596-37697 GCA_023313725.1 Lithobius niger
AATTGATATATACATTGCACGTTGAAATTTTAAACAGAAAGGCATTGATTATCATTAGACCTGTGAGAGATATCGAAATTTTAAATAGGGACAAATTGAAAGGCATTGATTACCAAGTGAACCGTTAGAGATATCAAAATTTTAAATAGAACCAATTTGAAAGGTATTAATTTTTGTGAGAACTGTTGGGATATCGATTTTCTTATATTGGACCAAATTGAAAGGCGTTGATTATCGTGAGAACCGTAGAGATACCAAAATTTTAAATAGGACCAAGCTGGAAGGCATAGATTATCATGAGAACCATTGGAGATATCGAACTTTTACATAGGACCAAATTGAAAGGCATTGAATTATCATGAAACCGTTAGAGATACCAACATTTTAAATAGGACCAAAGTGAAAGGCATTGATAATATAAGTAACTTTTGTTCTTGTACGGTTTTTTTCTAGAACTAACGGTTCTTGAGAAAATTAAAGAATAAGTGAAAGCTGTTATTGCCACATACGCCATTCTGGAAA
Organism: Lithobius niger; assembly: GCA_023313725.1. NCBI lineage: Eukaryota > Metazoa > Arthropoda > Chilopoda > Lithobiomorpha > Lithobiidae > Lithobius > Lithobius niger. The sequence continues at coordinate 20,119 of JAHWFP010065806.1, forward strand.
ATGGCTGCCAAAAACGCTGAAATTTTAAGAATGTCTACCCAATACAAATTTCGTGTATTGATAGTAACAAAAAAGGGGGAAAGGTTTCACCCGTCAAAACAAAAATCCTACGGGACCCACCCCTCAGGGCCTAGACTACCAGCACGAGATAGGTTTGCCCCGATTTTCAGCGTGTATCGCTAATTTTCATAAGATATTCCGAGGATAGTTATGGTATATATTACGTACACAAAACTAGTTCGTTATGCTCAGAACAGTTACGAAGATGTTAAACTCTCAAGATGTAATTAGTTCTGACTTCGAGGGCTTTCAAAGGAAAGTACTAACTTAACTGAATTATTCCAGTACGGTACTATCTGTAAATAAGATAAAAGCCACATGCACAAATGAAATAAAACCCTTCTAATATTTCGGCATCATTAAAATCAATTCGATGCCTTCATCAGAGATTAAAAAAAAAAACCAAATAAAACGACCTCACATTATTCAGATCCAGAAAGGCCACAACATTACCACTTCACGTTTTATTTGATGGTCGTCAGTTACATTAACTAATGTGGTGGTTACAAAACTTGTAGTGAAAACAGCTCCCAGAAGTCATGTAACCACACAACTTTGACATAATCGACGACCAGGAAATGTGGCGTGGATAATGTTGTCGACGGTGTGGATCTGGAGAATAAGAGGTCGTTTTATTTATTTATTTTTATATAATCTCTGGTCAAGCGCTATACTACTGTTTTTAATGATGCCGAAATATTAGCAGTGTTATATTTCATTTGTGTATTTGGCTATTATCTTATTTACAATGTTTTATCACGCTTTTCATTATTGACCGGTACTATCTCGTACACAGCTAAAGTCTGCAGATAATGCTGCAGCAGTGACCAGATAAATAAACAAACGCCTGTCGTAGTTGTCGGATATGCACGATCATTTGCTACAGCATCCGGCTGTCAGGACGGCGTTTATTTATTTAGCTACAGTTTTTACTGCAAAACAGGCTCATTGCTGACTACAACACACGCCGCTGAATTTCAAAATATAAGCATAATATGTTTTATTTTGATGTTTATTTATTTTTTATTTTAATTGTTTTTTATTTTAATGCTGAAGCTATACCATTTTAAAGTCCATTGACTTAATGTAGTACGTACAACAGCGGAATCGTTTTAGCACAAAATTCCACGAAAAGATATGCAGGTTTTTTTGAAGTTCACATGTGAAAGTAGTAATATTAGTAGTAGTAATAATAATAGTAATTATATTATAATAATTATAATAATTTTATTTCCAAACAGTTACAAAAACGTAACCCTCTAAACTGTAATAATACAGTTTGTGCGAGATTCATAAACAATAATTTTGAAACAATACAAACATTAATTACGTCACATGCGAAGATTGCAAATTAGTAACATAAACGCCTTTTTTTTTTACATTATCGTAATTCAATACATTAGCAAACAATTTATACAATTTATTTTCATGGTTTATAAGTCTATGTTTTATCCATTTAATTGTATATTCTTAAATTTATATTTTTATTTTTCATTAAGAAAGATGAGCTCCATTATGCTCTTCTTAAACAGCTCTTTATTCAAGCAATTTAATAAATATTTTGGAATTTCATTGAATATATTAGGAATAAAATATTCTCGTCTTCTCTTACCATAACTATTTTTCCAAGCCGGTAATTTATAAGTATTCTTTATAGATCTTGTTTCACCCGATTGATATATTTTTACCTTAAATTTATTGTAAAGTAATACTTTGTTAATATAACTAAATTTTTTATTTGCCTTATTTTCATAATAATAATAATAATTTATTTCAAAATAGTAACTTTGCAATCGCTATTAAGTATACTAATAAAAAAAGTAACTTAAAATTGTAATAAGAATATTAATAAAAATGGTAATAAAAATGGCTAATAAAATTGTAACTGTACTAATAAATGTGGTAATGATTTTGTTGTAGTGAATAATTTAATTACAGATACTTGCAAATTATAATTATAATTATTTATTATAATTTTGTTATTGCTATTATTTTTTTTTCTTCTTTGATGCACCCAAAGTTTGCATTTGTTGCATAAGTTGACACTTGTAATTCGAGTGTTGTTTTTTAGTTACTTTTTCTCTATGGTAGCCAACACGCCACACGCGAGCATTAGCTCTTGTAGGGTGAGGGCACATATTTCGTTTTGTACTGTTCACTTGATTCAATAAACCGATTCTTTTTCTCTCTTTCTCTGAAAGTGCTACATTTCAGCAAATGTTTGCTGTACGAAAAGGAAGGGATGTGATATTGAAAAACAACGTCTACACAACGGTGTGTGCAAGGGGGGTTAGGCAATTGGTCCATGACAATTCGGTCCCGGACAACTCGGTCCCGGATAATTCGGTCCCAAAACGGCAGTTCGGTTCCGTATAAAAAATAATCCTACGAAAATTCGCAAAAAAAGAAGTAACTCGCTCGAGTGTTTAAGTGGGTTTATGCAAATAAGTGGGTTTAGTAAGTAGTTGAGCTACACGTAGTACTATAGAACGACACAACAATAGCAGATACCAGTCGAACAAGCAATGCTGCGGAAAGCTGGAACAGAATCTTTGATTGGCCTTAGTCATCCAACTGTGTGGAAAGCCATCAAAGCCATTCAAACGGACCAAGCTCAGTATAGCCATTGCTCATGAAGGAAAGGGAGAACTGTCACCGAAACGTGTAGGACCCAAAATTTTGAAATTGCAGCAAAGATTGGGGAGCGTTAACAAATTAGTGGTATTACCTCAGTCTTTTTTTTTTAAGCATTTAGACTCCCTCCGTTCCCCTTTGTAACACCAGTGTTCTTAGCATAAACCCCCGCTGTACTGCAAACATTTTTTAGGTTGAACTCGGATTTATAACCTGTCCTTAGTATAGAGGCATAATGACCAGGGAGTTCGAAAAAAAATTAAAATTTCTAGTTGTAAACAAAAGTAGAAATTGGCATTGCTCTCAACATAAGATTCTAATTTTGCTAGTCCTAGTTGTAATAGTTGTTGCTCAAATTTTAACTGCCATTTTATTTATTTTTTAACTTGGAAAATGTTTTGACTTGGGGCCGAATCGTTCGTATGTGGTCCTATTTTTTTGGGGACCGAATTGTCCGAGATCGAATTGTCGCAAACCCGAGGCAATAAAATACAAATGTCAAAAAGTTTGCAACACCTTGGCTGTTTTCTTCATGACAATAAAGTTCGTTTATAAAACATCGTTCATATTTTGCGTATTTATTATGGTTAAGAAAACAACCCAACACAAAGCAAGCTGCTTGTATGTGTGGCACACAGTCAAACAAACGAATGGACAAAGAAAGCATCAAAACCAAGGTACGTTACGTTACGTTTAATCTGTTCAAATGCTAATTTTAAAAGCGGAAAATTGTATTGTTACGAAGGTCAACCAAGTTGTTGTGTAACTTTTTAAAAATATTGCTTAACCGACGTTTTACTGCTTGCCCTATAACAACAAAAGTATCAAATGATCTGACGACAGTGATCAATACACACCGAAACGTAATCTAGTTTTAATGTCCCAGTTGTTTTTAATACGTACGACATTTTATAAACCGATAATTTCATTGTTATGAAGGTCAAGCCAAGCTGTTTTAAACATTTTTTTTTATACATAGAGGTTATTTGGTCTGGGTTTCCACTAAGCCACCTAATGACTTTCATTAAAGTCACTAGGTGGCTAAGTGAGAACCAGGCCTAACCATAAAGGCCATGCAACACATTTTTTTCTGGCTATAATACTTATTTTGGTGACGCGCACGTGTTTGAAGAAAGCGGCTGAATTTCTCGTCTTGTACTGCAGTTTGTTTATCGTCTGGTCCACCACACTTTTGAAACCATGATCCTATGCCTTTCAAACTTTACAAATCTGTCTTTACTGATCTGTATTTACTGCCTGTATTTACTGATCTGTATTTACTTATTTTATTTACTTTACTGTATTTACTGTACAAATCTGTATTTACTGCCTTATGTGAGGATTTTAGTTTTTAAATCAATTAACTAACCAAAAACGGTTTCGCCGTTTAGAAAGAACAAAACATTAGAGCTCGTATCCCAAGAAATTAACAGCTGTGAAGGTACACGAATAAAAGTCAAATTAGAGTTCAGGCGAACAAACCGAACTATAATTTCAGGAAACGAGGATTGTTTTATTATTATTTTTTTAATGTTCACGTGAACGAAACGAACTATTATTTCAACTCCAATTCTAGGGAACAAAGATTGCTTTTATGTGTATTATTGTTTTAAACAAAGTTCCGTGGTAACAAATGCCAATTTTATTGGCCACTGCCAGCTGGATGTGTAGGGTAAAATCTAAAGTAAATGGATAAAAATACCTGCGAGGAACAATTAACGTACAACCTTTAACGGTCAAATACCATTTGTTTGATAAATTCTACCAATATGCTGTGCAACACAGTGAGTTTTTTTTTTACTACTAATGTGGTACACTGCTGCATCCAGTGACAGAGAGTTATCAACAAAAATGACAACGGTAATGCCTCAGTTACATAGAATATAGAAAACAAAACACGCAATAAATATTCGTGTGCCGTGTCGTTGTTCCAGAAGTCTGTTCCGAGAATATCTGCAACGAAAACCGTGCTGTTGTAAGCTAACGAAAGTTTAATTTGTTTTAATGTTTTACGACTGAACAAGTCCCTTCCTCTTGTTTTCATTTGCTAGTGCTAAACAAACCGGAGCGCTTGTTAAATCAATGGACGACAGTGACATCGACAAGGGAAATACGAGCGTCGAGCTTCACAACTTTCATGTAAGCACCGCCGTGAAGCTATCACGGAAAGAAAATTTTTCCCCGAAGTTAAAAAAACAGGATCGAGTTTCAAGATTGGTTAGTGTTACAATGAGCGAGCATCGTTTCGATGGAATAACGAGGCAGCGAAACCACAGAATGTAGGTTTTTTTTGTTTTTTGTTTTGTTTAGACCTTGTAATTTCTTGCAAATTTTCTGTACTTGCGCATGTGTGCTGGGGCCGATGGCCAATCTTGAGTCTCACCTTGTTCAATCATTCAGTAGGGCGTATCTATATCTTGTGTGTTCATTTCCGTTTCCTGCTTCTGGAATTTTCTAGAAACTTCCATTCCCCATAATACTTCGTTTCGCGGTTGTCAGGGGTAACCAAATCGCATAAAAGAAAGGGAACAATCATTCTAAATCAGTTAGCCGTCGAGCCAGCCACCCGGCTGGTCCATCTTCGACCCCGGCTAGGTTCCCCAGGTTGGGGTTAATTTTTCCTAATAGGTCTTTAGTATGCACGAACCTTGTTAGGCCCTGTAAACCTAGATAATTTCCCCTAGGCCTGAAATAAACGTGAAGTTCAGACCCAAACCTAAAGTCCCTAACTCAGTCTATTTTTAGCGCTTTCCCACTTCGCTGTTTTTCGTCATCATTTAATGAGATTCATAAAAATCTAGCTTACAAATTCCTTGTTGACACGTTGGAGGTGCTATAAAACAAGTAATAACTGCATTACTTGGTATTAAATGGAACGCACTGAATTTTGTTGTTTACTTGCTATTCAAATCCTTATGCCGAATGAAGCTGAAAAATTCTGAGGCTGAAAGTCGGAAATGGATTGGATTCCAATTTCTGAACAACGACATCCCCATTTCGTATATCATCAGACGGCTTTTCGCCATTTTTTGCGGTTCTCCCTAAGAGGTCGTGGGATTCGATCCAGAGATCTCTAGGCTGACAGGTGACCACTTTGAGCACTGGAATGTTCTTGCTCACGTTGTTCGAGGTCCCCAGGGACATCTCACAAAGCTGGCAATGTGCGTTGGGGCTTGGGTAACTTCCCCTCTGCTTGGTGATACTCTCTTTAAAAGTCATCTATTGATGCCTAAATGATTTCATACATTTCTAAGCGAGTAAGAATTTTTGCAGGAAAGCAAAACCCCTCCTTTTGAACAGAAACAGACTCTGGATAAACTAGCTGGACACTGTTTAACCTATAGGCCACACTTCTTTGACACGTGGGCCCTTCCTTGATTCTGCGCAGGAACACGCCAATGTTCAAAATGGGTGTTGGATTTCGTCAGTGGGTGAGGCAGTTACTGGCTGGGCAAAAACTCACGAATACATAAAATGCACAGTTTCCTTTAATTTTTACCACTTTATTTGGTGCCTTGCTCACCCGTAATGCATATGCGACGATGCACAATGCTTATTCATGAAAAGGTAACCTACGACATACTTACAAATGGAGTAAAATATCAATAAAACGCGGAGGGACTAGCTCTTACCACCCCAGTTGGTGGCGGCCATATTGGAATGTGACGTCAGTGACGCGTGACGTCATTAAACGTGTATTTTTTTTTTGCCATGCATTGCTTACAGTGGCTCGTATACCATGGATGGGACTTTGGAATCTATTCCAAACTCAAGAAAATGCTATTCTTTATTATTTCCTCCTTTTAGTTACGAACTACGTTTTCACACAATCATAATTTCAAATGTTTGCTGTATTTAGCCATTCCCAGGTGCCTTACACTTATTAAAATTAATTATGATATTTAAAAAAGGTATTCAGATGTAAATCCTGCGGAAATGTTCTAAAATTTGCTAAGACGGAAAGAAACGAGGAAAGTGGCGGAAGGGTGCACTCAAATGTAATAAATAATTGAAAGTTGCAGCTTGTAAAATAAAATTTAGCATTCCAGTTTACCAGCAATCACCTCTTGTTAAACACGATGTAGTGAGGTTAAAACTGATATCAGTAACATTCGAAAACAGGTGAACCTCTTTAAAACGAACATAAACCGAATTCTGTTTTCCAGCGGCTTTACGAAAGGAGAGTTAGGGGAAAGAGCGCTCCAACGAACATATTGTTTACACCTATCGTAAATATTTCCAGCTTTTGTTATTCAATTATCCCGATTTTAAATAAAGAGACACGTAATAATATAAAGGAAAATAGGAAACAAGCCATCAGCGAAAATCATACACTAGAATAACGTAGTATAGTAAGCCACCCCTTTGTACACTTACGTGTCATTCAAATGACTTGACCCGGATTCGAGCCGGCAAACCTGTCCATCATCAGATCACTGTCATACCGCCTTTACCGATATGGCCACTTGTCCAATGGCATACTGATAAGTCACTGCACCAGTTATTAAGGTCAGAACCGTGACCAGGACTCCATTCGACCGAATATGCTCGGTCATAGGCAATGGAGAGGGAACCAATTCAATATACACTCATAGGGCTCAACGAAGGATAAATAAAGAGACATAAATCGCACTAAATGACGTAAAGGGAGGGGGGGGAATTGAGTATTAATGGCGCGTCAACAGCAAAGTCATTAGTGCCAACCTCGGTCACAGTGCAGTGGTCCGGGTTGCCATTGCGCCACACATTACAAAGATGTTAAACAAACCCCAAATCTAGGTCTTATCATAGATATGTACCTCCTGCAAAAATAAAAAAAATAAAAACCCGAACAAGGAGGACAGATTTATCGCCCAATTGACGCGCTAAATCTCGTGGCAGACAGAAAGTGGCGACGAACACCTTCAAGACGGTGATAATCAGCAAGTAAGTGACGGATCGTAAGTGGCCGTCGACACCAATGACATTCAGGAGGAAAAACCTCCCTCAAAAGGAAGCAATGAGTAATTTTGGTGTGCCCAATTCGTAAAAGGGCCAACACCACCTCTTCTCGAATATACAGGAAAATGGGAACCTAGCCATCAACGATTTACAACGGTTTGTGTCTCTTTATTTCTCCTTCGTTGAGCTTTATGAGTGTATATTGATTTGTTTCCCTATCCAATCTCCATTACCTGTGACTGAGCACATTTGGTTGAATGGAGTCCTGGTCACGTTTCTGGCCTGAATAACGGGTTCAATGAGTTATCTTTATGCCAGTGGACAAGTAGCCATATTGGTAAAGTAAGTCAGTATGGCGGTGATCTCAAGATCCGGATCACGCCACTTGAATAAAACGTAAGTGCATAAAGGTGGCTTGTTGTACTACGTCATTCTGGGGTATGACTTTCACTGATGGCTTGTTTCCGATTTTCCTATCCTGATTTTATTATCCAACAATAAAATCCGAATCTTGCACGGGGACTGTTGGGAACACTCCTCAGATTAGTTACCTCTAATTCTCACAAGACTGATCTGTATTTCTGACGCAACATCATGGCGTATTTGCGATGCAATGTTTATTGGGAGCAAGGAAAAAAAGAAACATTGCACCAAACGAGATACCGAGCTATAGCGATAACAGTCGCATCTGAATTGGCTGCACTGGATTCAAAGTTACTTATTTTGAGGGTGTTTTTTACGCCTGCTTAATATCGATTAAACTCAAGCTGCTGCTTGGAGGAAGATTTTCATCGGTGATAAATCTCAATCGTTTTCCCCCCAAAAAACGTTGTTTCCATGGTTTCTCCTCCAAGGAAATAATTATGGTGCTAATCACTCGATCAGGAAATGCTCGACTTTCTTTCTGATGGTATAGCAGGATTAGTCGTCAACGTATCCGGTTTCCATGCATCAAAATCCTGGAAAGAACTCGTACCAAAATCGATGTGAGAGGACGTTATTTGTGTAAGATTTTAAATCATTCATTCCCTTTTAGACCTTTTTAGCCAAACAAACAAAAAAATTAGAATTCCTCACGGGATTTAGTACACCCATTCACTGTTAAATGCAAATCTTATGCTTCTCACCAACATTAACTAGAAAACAATGCTGTTCTGTCAGTATCACCCTAAACTGAACACTAGTAACAGAAACAGCTCAGTTTACTTAGGGCGCGGTTGTGCAACGAACGAATCGCTTTTGCATTCTCGCAGCTAAACCATGCGCAATGGCTGTTTGCCGTGACGTCACCATGAGTTAGCCAATGACGAACGAGAACAACGGCTGTTTGGCCTTCCGATTGGACTAGCCCAGTCACGTGATATGCACGTCACAGCAAATAGCCATGGCGTGTGGTGTAGAAGCTAGAAATTATCGGAAATTCCAACATGGCGGCGGTTTTAGCTCTGCCAGCTCGCAACGAAACGAGTCAATGGAGTTTAAAAGCGATTGGGAAAATCGTTTCGTCAGAAGGAATTCTTTTTCTTACTGTCACGAGACCGCAAGCATTAGCTCAAACGATGTCGGATTTAACTAATCCACTAAGCATTGCTACCACGGTAACGGCGCCTTTGCCATCGCGATTAAATTTCAGCTGCGAGAATGCAAAGGGAGGAGTCGTAGCGGAAACGCACCCTTATCGGTTAAATGAGGAATTGCTTTCCCTGTTAATAATTGCGTGTGGGTTGACATCAGCTACTCGAATCATTTGTGATGTCGAGGTTCCAGTTACTAACTAAAGTATCTGCAATTTCGTACAAATGTAAATGTTTGAGTAATAATATTTGCAATGCTGTGTTTATCTTTAAAATATGTTTTCCAAATAGGGTATACTGGTATCATTATTAGATATGTTAACGCAGAGCTCATAATGCCCAACTGGGGTAAAGTGGAAAAAAGATATAACAGGCAGGGCGCATCATAACATAACAGCCTTTGAATTGGGTGCTGGAGATTGAAGTGACGGTGTCATTAGGTGTTAAAGGCACATAAATCCCTCCGTTCTGGCCGCTTTACTCTGCGTCACCTACGCTAAAATATACTTCAGACGACCGCAGCGCGCATTGCTCTATGACACTAGTCATACTCATTTCGGTGCCGCTGCAACGTGACACATCGTACGACCAAGTCGCAAACTTAAGCGAAGGATTAATTATCCTTCCTCCAGGGCCGCGGCTTGCCAGCGATGTGGCGGGAGTTATATACCGCTCGGACCGAGCCGTTTAAAACAAGCCTAATAACATTCAGGCGCCGCTATTGACATCTGCATCGTACCCTTAGACCAGCAAATGAAAGGTAAATCAGTTTATATAAAACTATTTCCGGTAATGTATCGAGTGAAACTGTTAAAATATACCGGAGGGAGTTATGTGCCTTTAAATAGTGTCGCGACCTATGGAAACCTTGGTATTTGGATCACTTATCCGAAGGTTGTAACTCACTGTAACCACATTGTTTCAAATTTAAAAAAAAGGGCATATCTTTAGGCAATGTTTCCTCTAAAAAAATCAACCTTCCTCTCTTCAGCTGGAGGAAGCAAATAACAGGTAACAATTAGTACCGAAATCACTTCGTTTGGTCTCTAATACGTAAAAAATGAGGACAAACTGAGAGAGGGGGGTGGGTGACTGAGGTTTAATGACGTGGCGACACCTAGGTCGTGGTGGCCGTGAAGCTTGAAGAGAAAAAAATCGACTAAATATAGTTTTAAGCGAGTAATACGCTAGGCCTCCAGAGCGTCGTATCTGAAGAATATATATATATATATATATACGGAAAATCGATCATGAAATGGCTATCTCTAGAGATAGTTCTGCATATGCTGTAGTGAAACATCATAACGAACAAACACACCATTTTAGTTAGCGACACCAGAGTCATTTATAAAGAACCAGTTGAAAAGATTCGTATTCATCTGGAAGGTAGAGTAATGAACGTTATTAGGAATTGTCCTATCATAAAAAAATGGAAGACCTTCTTTGATTACTTACCTATAAATCAAATCTAACTAGTGACCATGACATCACATTTCCAATAGAGCAGCGTCAAGTGACGTCATATTGGCAACGAGACACCATTTGGAGGTAATAGCTACAAGGTGCACTATATTAAAATGTAACGGAAAACAACGGCACTTCTAGTCAAGACAGTGCTTTGAGAGCGGATATCTTAGGCTTAAAAGAACGTTGTTTTCTCCAACAACAAAAATCGCGCGTTATAGGCTTAAGAAATCCAGTCTAATAGCATTGGCTTCAATAAGACGATCTTCCTTTCTCCCTCCAGTGCTCCTTGCAGCTAACCCAGTTACTGGCTCCACCATAGAGTTATACACAATAATACTACGTTGTTAGTGTTACTAGCTTGGTTGGTGTTGGTTTCCCACCTGAGAATTTTTCATTTGTCTATTTTGTAAGTATTAGGTGCTGTTGGGTACAACCAGTTTTTAAGGTTTTATTGCATCATCCTCATCTTGTTTCTATGCTGTTATTAGGTGACCAAGACGGTGTATATACGGTGTCGAAAGTATATACTGGTGTTGTTGTATACCTTGCGATTTTTTTGCCCTATCAGAGGGCTCCCATCTTTGCTGCAGTGTGATGTCATTTGGTGGCACGCGAATCGACCACGCATGCTCCAGCCAGATCCAGTTATACGAAAAGTGATTTAAAACTGATTTAACACGTGAGCGTCCTCAAAATGGGACGACCCTTTCTGGCGAAATTAGAAATACACTGTGTGTGTGTAAAATTAGGGTGTATTCTATATAAACTGTTTACTTTCGGTTATAATGCGATTGTATACCGGAGGTAGCTGAGTCAAGATGCAGACAGTTTTTTAATTAGTTCTAGCACGGTAATTGTTTTTTTTTTCTTCTTTTCTTTAAATAAGACTTTTGTGTAGGTTGTAACTTGACATTTTTGTGTTGTCCAGGTCGTTGTCAACACAGGATAAATACAGTTCACTCACAACTCCTGGACAACACAAAAGTTTTATTTAAAGGAAAACAACAACGTGCTAGACTTAATTTACAAACTATCTGTATCTTGACCCAACACCCTCCGGTATACACAATCACATTATACCTGACAGTAAACAGTTATTTCACACATACTGAGTATTTCTAATTTCTTCAGCTATGGAGCCACCAAATTAAAAGGCATGCTCATTGCAACTGTAGTAACGTTTCAGCTTCATTTACCGGTGGGAAGGTGTTAGGGCTCCTATTGTTAGTATTATTAGATTGCCTTAGGTTTATTTGTTCTTTGTTTATTTGTTCTTTGTTCTTTATTTGTTCTTTTTTTTTTGTTTTTTTTTGTAGTCTAAGGTGTAAGGTATTCTATTTTGTTGCATGTTTGCAAGTTCGTATTTTAATGCAGCGGTAAGGTTTCACATGGACTAATCAGTCCACGAACACTGCAGTATATGAAACCTTACAGGAACGTTTGTTTGTGTTCGTTTGCTGTTTTGACTTCGGATCAGTTAAACCTTAGGTTAAGCGTCAAACCCAGTTCATTTTTTTTCTTCTAATCTTTAAAGCCTTTTTGTACTTTATTCTAGTTCTTTTATTCTTGCATCATAACGGAGGAGAAAATTCTCTGAAACGTCTCAACGTGTGTTTTCAACTTTTGTGCACTGGCATTTATTTTATAGATAGTAAAGTCCTTCCGTAATAAACAAACAACAAAAATGTAGCACCGTCATGCGCGCAGTCTTCAATGAGTAAAAGTCACACAAATTTCTGAAAATTATGTAAACCGAAGTCGGAAATAAGTCATCGTGATTTCAAGTGTATGATTGTTGCAGGTGGCATACTTCCGCCTTTCCATTGTACGTGAACTCACTACTTCTCTTAGACTACATTTCGGAAAGTCTGCAACAGCTATTTCAAAACCGTGACGTCATTCAGTCCCATAAAACCCCAAGATAGACGGTTAAAAGGCAAGTTATGAAAGGCAACAAGTTTCAAAATCCGTGTTATCGCAACCGAAAGTCGTTTTCCAGCCAAGAAATTGAAAACGTCGTTCTAATTCCCCACCATAAACCGAAAAGAAAGCGAACTTCCAACCGATGACAAAAGGGTTCGTTTAGCGATACACACATTTTTTTTTTTTTACTACCAACTAGAGGTCGCTTGGAGACTTCAGTATCAGACCTACTACAAAGACTTCCCTAATTCCCGTAATTGTTCCTTAATTGCCTTTTCACGTCTACTAGCGCCCTAAGAGCGACGTTCCCTTGGCTCCGAGGCTTCGTCCGTTAGGAACCTAAGTGCTTTGAGTCACAGAGAGAGAGAGTAAGAGAAAGAGCAGGACGGACCCCGCGGCTGAGTCTCTTCTTTGCCGCAGGCTTGTCGATTTTTCGATACGAAACGCTCATGGTAGAAGGTGCCATTTGACAAGCGAGGAGCAGGCACTTTTCAATGGGCAAATGAAAGGATGGTGGTCTGTTGGTACCAGCGCTGCTAGAGGCTGGCAGGCTAGCTAGATGTCTGACTAGGAATGGGGGGTTGGAGAGGTGTACGAAGAAGAGAGATGGGGGTCTGGGGCGCATCCATTGCGCCGGATGTCGCCCAGAATGCCGAGTGACACATCTATCGTGCCAGCGGCAAGAAGGGTGGCTCCCATTTCCGCCCAAACTAACTGTTGTTCGTTCGTTGGGCCAATCGATAGACCCCAACGGCCTTATAACTCGAGATGAGGACTCAAAACTTGTTGTTTTCAGGCCATCTTGTGTGCTTTTATCTTTAAAATAAGCAACGTGGAGACTTGGTGGTATACTTGAGCTCATGTATTAAGTTTGGAGCTGTGCCTCTGTGTGGTGAACCACACAGAGGTCTAATAATTTAGTTTGCCGTTGCAGAAAAAAAGTGTTCAGAGTACACCAAAAGAACTGAAAAACGAGAAGATAAATTATAAAAGGCAGCCGTGGACTTTGCTAATTACAGTTAGTCCAACTATATCATTGCTTTATTCCACAAAGGTAGGGTATACACGAACTATATTTTCGGCAAGCTGGGTAGCTCTCTTTTCTACCCAAAGTAACTGTTGCTCGGTCATTAGATAAATAGACATACATCAACGGCCGAGGGATCAAAACTTGTTGCTTCAGCATCTAGCGTAAGGGCGCGTTTACGCAGCGACTCGCCTTTGCATACTCGCAGCTAGAACTCAATCGCCATGGCAAAGGTGACATTGCTATGGTAACAACGCTAAATGGATTAGCTAAATCCGACTTCGTTTGAGTAAATACTTGCAGTCTTATAATCCGTGCCAATAATATAAATAATTCTTCATGACGAAACAATTTTCCCTAACACTTCGGAACTCACGTTATTTTCTGTTTTCGTTGCGAGGCGGCAGACATAAAACCGCCGCCATGTTGGAATTTGAGGTGATTTCTAGCTTTTAGCTGCGAGAATGCAAAAGCGAGTGGTTGCGTAAACGTGCCCTAATTGTATTTTGAAAGCTACAAGGAGATTGAGACTAAGGCAGAGCTGTTCGACAGTACGTGTATAGTTTGTGAGGTACAGGTTGTTCTAACTTTAGTTTGGCAAGTGTGAGAATTGCCAGAAAGTTTCATAACCGGAGAACCGTGTTACAAGTTTAGGTTAATGCAGGATATAGGCTTGATAGGAAATATACGACATTTATGGCATGCCTTTGATAATGAAACAAATTTGAACTATGCACACAACAAAATTAGGTAAAATTAAGGAAAACTTTTGGAATGCAGAAGAGCGGAATTGTTATTCCTCCTTATTTAAAAAAAAAAAACAAAAAAAAAACAGAAACATGAAAGCCGAACGATAAAATATTTCTCTATTAATGTCTAGATGTTACAAGGATTGTGCGTGAAGTGTTTGACTATAAAGTGTTTTTTGTTTGTTTGTTTGTTTATAGGCCTAATCAAGTTACTTAATCTTGTAATTATATCATATAGGCCTATATTGGTGGATTATTTGTTTGCTTATGCAATAAGAAATAATATATTAAATGACAGGTAACCGGATGCCAGACATCCACTGCTTGGTAATGCCTCAGGTAGGGTGAAGAGGGTTGGGGGGGGGGGGAGGGGGGAGGCTTAACGGAGCATAAACAAGGTTATTAACGACGACAACCTGTTACAAAATTTGTTTTAACTCCAAACTCCCCTTCTCCTCTACGGCCTGACTTCATTTATAAACGGTGTCTGCCCATTCTATTTGTTTCACCTTCTTCATTCAGCTGGAGTGCATTGTCAACTTTAAAAGTCAATGGTGGTAGATGAGACTGGTCGTTCCATGCCAGAGCGGTCATCCATCAAAGCAGGCCCTGTCTCGTGACCAATTACTGGAAGCACACCATAAATCAAGACTGGCAAGGTGGAGCAACAGGTGGAAGGGATAAATAAAAAAAAATTCAATGAAAAATAAATTTTCCAATGGCCTGGTTTTAAATTTAAAATGTTATCTAAATTTTGGCAATAATAATTACGAGCTGAATATATATCTCTGTAGTAAAGATCATGGTGCAGTGAAAGAGAGAAAATAATGTCATGATCCAGTTGAACCAACCTGTCCTACTTGAATCCTGGTATTTGGTTACAGAAGGGGGTGGTAACTCTTGCAGTCGCAATGGTCGCAACGTAACGCCACAGAAAGGTTACTAGCGCAAATAGCACTCACCACTTGACAAGGACCGCAGATTAGCACTGACAACATGGCGGTGGAAATCGTATAGCTTAAGCCGGCCCACATTCACGATCAAAGATGCCGGCAAATAAACATTGCGCTGTCGCAACCGCCAAAACAATTCGTGGTGGTATTTTTACAAACCACATATGACAAATGTTAGCTATAACACAATTGCACCTTCAGGAAATTCGTTCTGCCTCACTATTCTTATTGTTGTTAGCCGGCCATTTGTAAGCTGTGTAATCGCAACGTATACGGTGGCTTACTGGGACACACAACAACTTTTTTCTACACGTACAAAACTTTTATGAAACCAGAACATGATGGCCACTAGCGCGGGCACAGTTTATTAGATCGTCCTAGGTTGTAGTGTGTCTTACCCGGTACGGATATAGTTGCGGTTTTACGAAAGTTTTGTGTATGTAGAAAAAAAAGTTGCTGTTTGTCCCAATGAGGGGAGGGGGGATTGAGGCTTAATGGCGCGTCGACAGCTAGGTCATTAGCGCCATCCTCGGTCACAGTGCAGTGGTCTGGGTTGCCAGTGCACCACACATTACAGAGATATTAATCAAACCCCTAATCTAAATCTTGTCATACATCTGTACCTCCTGCAAAAAAAACATTGCTTTCCATTACAATATGCTCCTCCCGTTACGAAGTTGTTTATAACGGAAATAATGACATGGGCAATGTGGGCGTCAACTCAGAGGAGTATTGTTGCTACAGTAAAATTATAAATATTTTATCATTTTGAAGACCGCCGGCTAAGATTTCTCTGTAGTGTGTGAACATCCAGCATTCCTATCTTTCATGATCTTTCATGTCATCCAGCATTTCATCTTTCATACAAAATGATTTATCATGAATGATAAAATGCTGGATGTTAGCACACTAGAACTTGTAGAAATCTAGGACAGTAATCTTTAAAATGAGAAAATGTATATCAGTTTACCGTTAAGGAAAATTGGAAATAAGCCATCAGCGATAATTATACACAAGAAATAACGTAGTTCAGTAAGCCACCTTTACGCGCTTACGTTTCGTCGGAGTGGCATGACCCGGATTCGAACCGGCAACCCAGTTCGTACCCAGCTCACTTGCATAGCGCCTTAAGTGAGTTATCTTTATGCCACTGGAGGATGTGGCCATAGTGGTGAAAGTGCTTTGCTATTTATGGCTATTTCTTTCAGTTTACTGTAGCAATTACAATGCTCCTCTTAGTTGATGCTCGCGTTGTCCATGCCACTGACCATATCTTTAACGTGAAGTGGGCTTTATTAACAATGACACTGTAGATACATAAAAAAAACGTGCCATAATGAAACTTACATTGTTCACCCTTATACCACGCGCCATGGCTGTTTGCTGTGACGTGCATGTCACGTGACTGGGCTAGTCCAATCAGACGGCCAAACAGCCGTTGTTCTCGTTCGTCATTGGCTAACTCATGGTGACGTCACGGCAAACAGCCATTGCGCATGGTTTAGATTTAAGGCAGGTGACCATGCAGATGACCGGGTGCGTCGGGAAGATGACCGGGTGCGGTTAACGCTCGTTAAAACCCTTTGACCCTTTTTTAATTTTATTTGCATTCTAAAATTTCAACCGTGGTAGGCCTATGGGGCAGAGTGATACTAGCAATAATTGAAATGTTTGCACAGAAAAACGTGTGTAATTGGTTGTTTTGTTGCTTCAATGTGGTTCCAACAGGCGAAAAAAAAAGCATTTCAATCCCTGTTTATGTTCCCTATATAGCTGTGTCGTTTCCGTGAAATAGAAAAATACACAAAAAAGCTTTAACTCCCTCTTCTGTTTCTATAATTTCTGCTACGAAGTTTTGAGTTGTGGTTTTACTGTTAGAAATCTCTACGTATACAAAAACGCCAATGGGAGTGCTGAATTGGCTTTCATAAAAAAAAAAAGGTTTTATGTTAAAGTGAAGTGGTCATATTATATGGTTATTCTACAAATTCTGTAGAGTAGAAAATTAATGGTTCAGGAGATATTAAGATATTCTGAAACACTGCAGAATGAATTTATTCTTTATAATCATTAAGTAGGGCTGGTAGATCCCTATTTATACTCTACTTAATTTGATCCTCCGTTACTTTTTATTCCTGTTGTTTATTTTTGCGTTACAAGCGTGACGCAATACAAACAAATTGGGCATGAGCATGTAACGTTTGCGTTACTTAAGCGTTTACTGCTTTGGGTGAAGGGGTGGCAAGTTGGG
>JAHWFP010065808.1:0-76370 GCA_023313725.1 Lithobius niger
AAAAAAAAAAGAAAAAAGGTAGCCAGAAAATAAACCTCAGCATGTTTTTTTTACCTAAAGTTGTCTTGTCCTCTCGGTGGTGTGTGCTCTCTACTGTTTGTAATAGTCATTTTTTAAGTGCCTGCAGTAATCTTGTTGTTGTTGATATTCTTGTTTAGACAATATTGAACCAATTTTAAATGCTTATAGCTTAAAGTACAGCTATTAACAAGGAATAGGGCCTTTTGCCTTTGAAATGTATTTTAATGTGACTGCAACATTCGTGTTCATTGTTGTTGTTGGGACTTGAAAATTGTATGGCTTAAAACGTAAGGATTAGGGCCTTTTGAAAGTTGCATGTGACTATAATGTAGTTGTTGTTGTCATTGTAGTAACAATTCTAGTTAGTTAATTTATCAGAAAAACCTTCAAGGAAAAAAATACCAGATGTTAGTGTATTAAAAATATCTTAAGCTTATAAAATACGAATGTAAGCCATTAAAAAATGTAATAATGTAAAGGAACAGATACAGGAAAGAGACATGGAAGCCATGTAAAGAAAGAGACATGTAAGCTTCACACTAATACGTGTAAATAAAAGGTCCACTTTGTTTTTTTTTTGGATGCTGGATATTCTATTATACGCATATTGGTGAGTCGCTGGCTTACACTTGTCTTTTTCTTCTGTTTCTTTATAGAGCATTACGTATTTACGACTTACATCCGTGTTATGTACGTTTAAGCATTTTTTAATACGACTTGACTGGTAATCGGCATCTGTTTTAAACTTAGCTCGGCAAGTTGCGCATGCGTGCAGCCAGGAGCTTATAAATACATATACACGTCAGTAGGATTCCACAGGGCCGTCTGGGAGAGAAGGTGCAGATTTAGGCCAGTTGATTTAATATCGACAAAATCTTATTTACCGAAGCATTGTTAACAGGCATCAACTTCTTGGCACGTGCAAGAACAGACGTGTGCGGATGGGAGGCAAATTACGCAGTTTCTACGTCAGTTGGCCTTGCCTTGAGAAAAACTGCGTCCTTGCTTTAAAGCAATTTAAATGCTACTGCTTGGGAGAATTGATAAATTTTTGGAATGTTCGCAACACAAGGGACGTTTTTCACGAATAATTATTCGATGAAAACCTTCAAAGCGTAATATACTTAATGTAGCTACGTTTTCCCCAAAGGTAAAAACTGACACTAGTTCGACAAGCGGCCGCATGGGGTCAAGACTCAGGATGAAGGTGGAACATGGAGTGGAATTATGTTGGAGACTCGTCCTTGATGCTCTGCCTGGTAAAGGGTGTTATCGAGCTAGATGGGTGTTATCGAGAATGCGGGTGTTATCTATATAGGTGTTATCTAGGTGAGGAAGTGAAATGGTATCGAGGTAGCGGCCACACCTCGATACCATCCCCTTCCTCATCTTCCATCTTGGCAGTAAACGGGTATATTACTTGCGCTATACATCAACGGAAGTCACACACGTTCTTAATCTTGGTAGTTTACTGCAAATTCCATCAATCGTAAGAAAATTGTTAACCTGCCAAACACGAACGCTGAAGTAATAATTAAACGTGACGGATGGGGGCATTCGTATTGCCAAAAGTTGCGATGCTGGAGATGAAATTCTTGGACCGTAACAAGATGAACTGCTGCAAATACTTCTGACAACAAATGGGGATACAGGCTTGTTGTGCGTTGAACTTCGGAAGTGCAGAGAACCAAACCAGTCTAAACTTCGTTCTTGTCCGTTTACCTTATGTGTTCTCAGTTTTGTCACTAATATAGAATTATTTTTTCTTTTAACATGTCCTCATTTATGTGAGTCATTTTTCTTACGAGTAAGCCATTAATATCGGTATTTCTTTTTAGTTTCTTTATTTATCTGAGCCAAATTTCCTCAGAGCCTGTAATAAGTAATGTTTCTTGCTGCATGCCCCATTTTGGTTTCAAACTCTGGGTAATTCCACATTTTTGTTGTGTGCTCCATTTTGTTGCCAAATCGAACGCTGATGTTGGCTCGCTTCGCTCACTCAATCAGCGTATGATTCATTATGTAGTTATGCATTGGTTGTTAACATAAATTAACTTGTGTTTATCATTTCTTTTTTACGAAAAATATAAATTATAAATTTATTGTAGACCATTTTCGTGGTTTTGACAGGATTCGACCTCACGACTTTTAAGTTAGAATATTTATGCCTTAATCCCCAAGTCGTATCAGTGACATTTATTGCGAACAACTCTACGTCATTTTCAAATGCGTGACTTATTACCGTTGTCCTTTTTCGTCGCATGTGCATGGACGTTTGCATGGTAGCAATTACATTTCTGGAGTACTTTTCTATTGTTGTTGTTAGTTCCTAACTGTTGTCGTTCTAATTTCGTAAACGAAGACTTAATGATGTTGATACACTTATAAGAGGCCTTATGGCTTCGTCGGACAGATGACCAGTAGTGGTTAACGCTCGCTACAAAACCCTTTGAACTCTTTGAGACCAGATTCTTTTCTGTTCTTCAGATTCAGCTACTGAAAAGACCAGATTTTTGGACTCTTAAATTTTTAAACACCCTGAAAACTTAACTTTGCTTTTATGGTCTTCAAACTGTTAACTAGAATTGGTGTTAGTGGGCCATCTTCCTTGCAAGTGCCTTATCACTGTTTGTGGTTAAACGATTATATTTTAATTTTAAGAACGTTTTCGAAACTTTCGTAGACTCTCCCGTGGATAGGTGTGTATTTCAAGATACCAAAGGATCGCACTTCATTGAATTTTGAACTATTCAATCCTTTCGCGAAAGATTTTATCGTATAGTAATCATAAGTAATACTTAACAAATTAAGTATCCCTAACTAAGTATCAATAAACAAAATAAAAAAGATATGGTGGAAACGTAAAACCAAGCCCCATATTTCCATGCCCCATAACGTTAATAAACCCATATTTTTTTAAATCTAAAAAAAAAAAGCAAGTGCGTCTAAGTAACGGATCTAGGATTAATTTTTTTTGGGGGAAGAGGGGGCGGGAGGGGGGAGGCAGTCACTAACCAGCTAATAAGACTTGAAACACCTATACCATCTATCAGTTCCAGATCCATTCCCAGATTTGTTTAGTATATACGATTTTATTTTCAGTTTCACTAAAACTAGGCCTTACAACTTCTATTTTTTTCTGAATATCTAATTACTAATTAAATAAATAAAAAATAATTGTTCGCCAAAGAGCAGTCTTCGCTTGGCTTTTCTACACGTTAACTTCTGAAAAATGGATTGCGACAATGAGCAAAGCTTACATGGAAATTTGTCCACATACCGAGTTTGGGCATAGGTAATTTACTGTGAGGGAAAGTCAAATGTTGTTTTTTTTTTTTTTTTGCCCCCCCCCCCCCCTCGATGCCCGCCTGAGTGCATCATATCTCTCAATTGATAGTGGAAGACTACACAAATTCAGGTAAAGTCCTTTTAACTGTTTCATTCACATCTTTTTAAAACTTTCCTTGTTGAATTAGCAAAATACATTTCGTTATTCATGCAATAGGTACATAGTTTGATTAATTTTTAGCACAGTTATATTAGGCTAAAAATTGATTTCGCTTTATTTTCGTGGATTCGACGATCCACATCAAGTAACTATTTTTAAAGCAGTACGATATCATCATTCAGCCAACGTGACAACGTCATTTTGATTCTATCTTTTGAGCAATCACGTTGACCCACAAAAAATAACGCGAATTTTGAACTAAACGATAAACGTCGAGTTAATTCTTTAAAAAGGTGAATACATGGTTAGGGTGGAGCTACTTATACTTTATTCTCCATAACTCGTTCTTAAATGTCTTCTAATCGAATATCACTAAAATGAATGATTAGCCTCAAGCTGTAAAATGAACAACATCTCCCAGAAAGAAGCATAATTCTTTTTTCAAACCACAGAATCTAATTATTCTTGTTTCTCTAATGAGACCATCGAAGGGTGCAATGTTTACATTTGGTCACCGCAGAATTAATAATATGCCTCAAGGATGGGTGGGGCAATCCAAACAAAATATATAGAGGAACATGGTGTTCTGATTTGGCAAAGAGATGAGACAGATGCTCAATCAAGTCATCGCCTGCTATTTGGGTTACTTACGAGAAAATCAATAGACAAAAAAAAGGAAGATTTATAAACAAATGATGTAATTAAAATAATGGGAGAAAGGCACAGGAAGTGGGAAAAGTCGACAATTTAAATCGAAGCTGAAAACTTCAACATTTTCACTAAGGTACCGGTCATTTATTATCCCCCTGGAGGAAGGGGGTGTAGGGGCAGGAGGAAATTGGGGACAGTGTGGATTCTCTGGACCCTCTCGAGGGGAGGGAGGCATAAATTTGGTAGGGCCTTAGTGGGTAAGGGGTTCACACAAAAATAACACTGACCAAACTAGAGGAAAAAGTAATACTATACCAAAAAAATGACACTTTTCAGCATCAACATTTCTAAAAACGTCGTAGCTTCGGGGGGGGAGCCCAATTATTGCCCCAGATCCCCCCCCCCCTTCATGTAAGTTTTTATAAGATTTTGACCGTATCTCTAGTGTCATTAGGTGAATAGTTCTTTAAAACCATTTTCTGAAAACATGTTTGCACCATGAGATATTTTTCATGTTGTACGTGTTGATGTTGTGAAGGGCACGGACATGGTGACTCCAACTGCCTTAACATACAGTCATCTCTTACATCAAACGTGATTATACCGTCATGAATCTTTAATCTCGGTCCAAAGCTGATTTAAAAAACTTCTTTTAGGTCATGCAAAGCTTAAAAAATGGTTCTCGGGCACATAAAGTTGAAAACTGACGAGGGATGAGGCTTTGTTTTTTAACACATTTTGTTGTAAAAAAAAAAGGTTTTTTCATGCTGAAGTTACTTTTTATTGGACGAGCAAGTATAGCGGCAATACTTTCATGTGGTTGAATTACACCTAAATTTGGCCTTAAATTCCTCAACCCCGTAAAGTTTTACATTCAGTTTGTGCAGGTACTTACGCCATCCTGACTTACCGTTTTTGTAGTTTTTGTTGTTTTCAGAACTAAAAGAAACAAAGGCCGGCACGCGTGATGTAGCGACACGTTCGTCTTCAGAAACCATACTGGTTGAAGCTTTTATTTCTCATTGAAGCAAAAATATTACTTCAAGAGGAAGGTTGACTCCTCACATTAAAAAAAATGGCCAGGTTGCTTCAATACAGCATTTAAAAAGCTATTTTTCGGAAATTTTTATTCGAAGCAAGCGCAGATCGAATTTCAGAAAACCCCAAAATATAATTTGACATGAAGCTTTTTTGTTGATGGAGCTTTTTAGTTGATTATTCAATATTGACACAACACTAGTGATCAACCTAATGTTGACTTTGGAAAAATCATTAATGTCACATCAATTATTTTTATTTCTTACAAAAAACTCGATGCGGGAGGGCCTGAGAACCATTTTGTTTTACTTTGCATGGCCTTAATGTTTTCAAGGACGTACTTTAAGTCACGGCTCGTTTTCCAAACAATTTGGAACGTGTCGACAAAATCCTATTTTTGAGTTAGTTGAGAAGGAATCATCTACACTTAACCTGAAAAAAGTATAAGAAAAGCTTACTGTTGCTTAGCGGGGTGGTGGGGGAGGGGTTTCAGAATATTTTTGGATCGTTCTTTTCATGGTCTTAGGAGGGGGTACCGTCAACAATTTAATTCCTTCATCCTCGCCCCGCAAACATAAATAATGACCGGTCTCTAAATAAGAAAACAGAAGGAAATATATTGGATTAACTTTGGTCTATAATAAATCTTAAAAGTTAAGTTAGTATTAAACAGCATTACATTACTAAAATCCCAAAAATTTCCAAAAGACCCAAGTCACAGTTTCCTCGTTTCTCGTCAGTACATTCCACAATGGACTGACGTTTTTTGACGACTCAATTAATAATTAATAATTTAATTTAAACTTTATCACTGTAAAGTTATTCGTTTGGTAAGCACGTGGGCGAATGGGAAAGGGGAGGGATTTTTTTCCTGAGAATAACCTAATATTTTTAATTTAGGTCCTTCAGACCTAAAGCTGGATGTAGTAGGAATTTAGTGTATTTGATACATAAGACCACTATTTAAAACAAGGTAAATAATTCCTTTTTTTAATATTTTTTTCAACGCACATGTGGGAAAATGTACTGTCCGGAATATGTAGCTTCCGGGAAATAGTCCTGTCGGTTAAAAGAACCAGTTGGGAAAAGGTACTGTCGGGAAAACGTTGTCGGGGAATAGTATTGTCAGAAAAATGAGATGGGGGTTTTGTACGGATCTTGTTACCAAGGATTTGAGCGACAGTGACCACGTCCCAATTGCACTGTTCCAGTGTGGCGATAGAAAGTTAGACTGTCCTATGAATCGGTCCTCCCATCCAACCGCAGTCCTGGATGATTTTGGGAAGTGGGCGGCTAGATGGATTGAAAGGAACAGGAGATTTGTCAATTCACGGAAACATCAGAATCCTCACACAGCTTGGTGGGCAGTGGCCTATTGCATTGCAGTCATGGACAGACGGAGATCCTGGCAACAGTTCCAGCAGTCCCCTGCTGGGACCTGGTGGTTTGAATATGTGAGAATAGTTGCACAGTCGTGTTATATCCTGAGAAAGAAGAAGTCCTTATTTGGGCAGCGTCTCTGCAAGAACGTCTCTTCAGGTTACCCCGCATTAAAGGTCTAGGCTCTGGTTTGCCCTCAGGATGTGAGGATCTCTATTTCTTGGATTATTGACTCCGTGGGGGAGGTTTTCCGTGGAATTCGGATGGCAGAAGCCTTCAACGCTCCCACAGGCCCTCTCCCTCCAAGTCGGGCATATTTGGATGGGGTCCTCTGCCACTAATACCCTTCTAGCTGTGTTTGGTTGACTGCATCTTGATGCCTACCATTCGGATGGGGCGATGGGCATTGACTGGAACTCCTATCGCCAGTTGAAGGGTCTTGGTGGGGAGGCATGGTCATATTTTGGACTAGCAACTCTCTTTGAGATGGATGAGTCACCTACCTTCACCGCCATACACAGCCTGTTCTCCCGATACTGTTAGGAGACTGGCAACGCGACATTGCGTTATGGGATTTCCGAAGGTTTTCCCCGGTTTTCCTGTTCAACTCTCATCACTCGCGTGACAAGAGTGAGGTGGTCTAAGGTGACACTCCTCTGACGGATTTTGCGGTGGCGCTACAATCGCAGCTGCAGAAGGTCGGAACACACTCGAGCTTTAAGGTAGCCGTACGTGAATCGTCCATCTCAAACAGAGTGGTTAGTCCAAGGTCAGATCTTCTTCCATTCTTTCAGAAGCGTTCTTTCAGAAGAGATTCGAAGGAGAAACTGTCCCCCCAGCTTGGCTTTTTTCAGTAGTGACTCTGGTTTTGGGCCGAGGTAAAAGTCAAACCGAAGTTGGTCGCACCGCTTAATAATTTGAAGGTTAAATGAAAACTAGAACAATGCTACTTTCGGTAGCAATGTTCCAGTTTTCATTTAATGACCAAAAATATTATTCGGTGCGTTAACACTCCTTTGAAGGGCCGAACCAATCGGAACTTGGCGGCCCCTTTTACCAGTTTTGGTTTTTGATATGATATCACTCCTTTTTTTTTAATTGTGTATTGACTCAACTCCACTACCGTGCAGATGTGTAATAAAGTGCCACGTCAACAAGAAATTGGTTTTCAACAATTTGCTACTATCTTTTGCCTACAGGTTTAATCATTCTCAACTTAGTCACCTCTTTATGGGTTTTGGTTTGGTTTTAATTTTGTTGTGATTTGTTTTATTTAGTTAGTTTTGGTGTTTTGATATCACTCCTTTGAAGGGCCTAACCACTCTCAACTTAGTGGCCTCTTTACCAGTTTTGGCTTTGTTTATTTTGCTTTGTTTTTACACTTGGTTTATTTTTCGTGAATTGGACGTGAATACAATTTCTTTGCAACGTTGTTTAGATTTATCGTGATTCACTAGTGTGTGTCTAGGCACGTACGTCAGTATCCACGTTCTCATTGGCCGAACTTTGGCCGTCCAATGAGAGACGATGCCGACAATACTAGCAATGGTTATAACAATATTTTCGTACTTACGCGCCCTCCCACGCCATCCCTGTTACGCCCCCAGGCTCCAAACCCTAAAAGGTACTCAGTTCGTATTGTACTGGACCCATTCGTCCAATTTCATAGCTGCAAGCCTCCACATTATTTCGGTATCGATGAATAATCACCCTATGGGATTTAACATGGGGATGAGCAACACATTAACAACGTTATTGAGGGCCAGATTTTGCATTGAAAGCAGTTTAGCTGGCATTCCTACACGAGTTAATTTTTGTCAGGTGGGTCATTGCTCTCGATTTCAACACAATTTAAGCTTTTGTACCGCATTATTATTTTTCCCCAAGTAGGCCTACCTGAAATGTGCCCAACTATGCTTCAAGATAATTATAAGACACTGACGTTATGGCGCCGCGCTACAATGCTTTACAACCTCGACAATTGAACTGATGTGATGTTTGTTGTGATTATTGTTGCCTAACTTGGCGCGACACACAAGGATGTGTCTAGATGATGCGGGTTGTTTTTTTCTTTAGTTTTCACAACACTTCTGTGCAACTATGCGAGTAACTGAAACGCTGCCCCATTTCGGTCGCTTCCCTGTACTTCTCCTCCCAGCTACGAGACTTTGGAGGAAAGATGATTAATTAGTAATCTATCTACCTAGCACGAGACTGGTCCCGAAATTAAGGGCAAAAACAACCCTAAGTACCCCTAAATTAAGGAAGCAAAAATTTAAATGGAGTATGTCGATTTCAAATGTGGAAGCTTTTTTTAATAATATACCTGAAAGTGTTTTGGACAAAACTGAGTAAGAGGTTTCATCTTTCGACATTCCATTTTTTATAAGCATGTTGCTGTTTTAAAATGTGAATTTTTTTGAAATAATGCCTCTGGGCCTAGTCGTCTGCGATAAAACTGAGAAAAAGATTTCACTATTTTTCACCTTTCGATAGTCCATTTTTTTTTTAAATTGTCTGCCTCCGGCAGGGGACACACGATATTTTCATCATCATTTATTATAGCCTAAAAGTCTAAACTGAACTCGATTAATTTAACTCGCAAAGAAAATGTCTACAAAAACATGATTTAGTCACAATTAATTTTTTCCGAAACCTGCCATCCTGAAGTACGAATAAAAATATCACCCAAGTTTGCTTGACAATTTGTTGGAATGTGCTCACTGGAAGCCAGAAAATGACAGAAATTGGGACTAAAGTATCGTAAATGCTTCAGCTTCCGGGTCTCCGCTTACAGCTCTCCCCCAGACCCCCTCCCTGGGTATTCGGCACCCTTTCAAAGGTACTTTTCAAAGGCTAAATTGTGTGATGAGTTGGCAAAGTAGGAGGCCCTCAATATCCATACAGGGGTTGGAGGGGGGGGGGTGTGGCACCCCTTTCAAGATCCGCTTCGTGGACCGTCAAGGGGGACAGTCCGACAAACACATGAAACACCAAACTCACCGAAGACCTTGTCTCCGCGCCTTCTGTCTCCCATTTTAGGAAGCTTTTGGGGGGCGTAAACATACGAAGGTTTCTTTTGAGACCAGAACATTATTTTGGTAAGGGTTGTGATTCATCATGAAACTTAATTTTGATTTTGACTACCACACAAATTGCCAATTGCTTTTGCCGTTGACATTTTTGCTGTGACATCTTCTTTTGTTTTCGTTTTAGGTGCGCTGTTAGTGGCCAGCATGTCTGACCCTTTCTCACCTATTGCAATTCTTGGTGCAATAAATCATATATTATACTAGCTGAAGCCCGTGCTATGCACGGGTGGTGTTAGGCTCACGATAAGACTGGTTAGGTACGTTAGCTCACCTGTATGTCCATATTCGATCAAATCAAGTTTCATAAGATTTGAGCAGACACTACGTAATAAACGCTCAGCCATTATGTGTCTCAAATCCTCCACCATACGGTAATGATCCCCCCCCCCCCCTTCCCTCCATTCTAATGATCACTTCTATTATATTGTTTATGCTGGCGGAAGTAAATGATGCTCAGTGCTGCCCTTTTGAGAAGTGTGCTGTCCTGAGAACTTCCCCCAACGCTTGGTTTCTGACAATTGGTTTCTAACAATTTGTGATAGATTTTCCTGAATTTTCGGCCCAATTTATATCTGAATTTCGATCTGAAAAAAAAAGTTGTGCTTGGTCAGCATAAAAAATTCAAAATCCAATTCGGAGCCCCGAAATATTATGCTTTTGAAATTGTCAACTCTTGGTTTTACGATGAGCATCATGACTACACCAAAGGAAAGTTAAGTTTCAGTTTTTTTGGAAAATAGGGCCACTTTTTCTGAGTCCTGGGATTGGATTTTGAACTTTTCTTTTAAATAACTAAGAATATGTGTATAAACTCTATATAATCGTATACTGTAATTGTAAATATTCTATTGACCATTATTCATTTTCGTTTTGTAATTTTACTCATTTTATTTATTATGCTATACTTGTAAGCATATTTTTATTTTTAAGCATTCACTTTTTTAATTCAAATGTATTTATAACGTATTCGCTAGATAATGCCTTTGCATTATAAGTCCTGGTGTGCGCATATCATTCCACATGGACTTCGTGGCTTACACTTGTCCACGTAATAAACATTAATTATTAATATTATCGTTTACTAAGAAGCAAGTAAGTTAGCATATTATGCGAACTCCGTTACCCCCCGCCCCGTATCAATTTCAAGACATACACGACATACGGGTTTGTTTTGTTTCAGCTCACTTCAGAAACAGAATTAAAATTAATCAATAATTTAATGATCGACCATTGATTTTTTAATCTTGATTTAATTATTTTTTTTTAATTTAAACTTTATGTACTATATTTGTTTTGTCGTCGTTTTTCTGTTTATTCATGTTCTAGGAGTCACATAAATTTTTGCTGGCCGGAACAATGCATTTATTCGGTATTTTTTGCACAAAACACGTAGGATCGGCAGCAATCCATAACTCAAAACAATGCTATCGCAGCAAATACGACTGCCGCTTGTGATTGCGAGCGCCATCTGAAAACTATTTTGGTGTAAATGACGTTTTAAACACGCGTAGAATGTAAGATTCTCAACCACCTTTACCCAAAGGCCGCTGATCGAAAAACCATGCCGGACAGACCGTGAACCCTTGACTGTTAACTGCTGTTACAGTGTGTAAATTGCGTTGTGTTACCTAATGTGTATTTTATTAAGCAAAATAAAACCAACACAACCAACCGCATGAGCCCGAACGAATTTTTAACGTATTAATATTAACTACTTTCACGGTAACGTGCAGACTGTATGAGTGTGATTTATTGTTCTCGATATCGGCAATAGATGGCGCGGTCTGTCTATCCCATGAGAGCCTTGCTGGAACTGACTATAATACCTAAACCAAATACCTAAATTCAACCAACACCACAACGGTATGAGCCTAAACGAACTTTTAACGTATTAACTACCTTCACGGTAACGTGATTATGTTTATTACTGGTTTCTGGATTGTGTGAGTGAACCGGAAGACGGACCGGAAGTTGCACCGATTATACGGAAGTTGGTGTCACGTACCTAATTGATTTAACGATCTTACATATACTTTAACTGCTGTTAAAGTGTTAACCGAATACCTAAATTCAACCAATACACCAACCTTTAACGTAGCATCTACTTTCACGGTCCGACTATTTTTATTACTGCTTTTCTGAAATTTCTGTCAGTGGACCGGAAGTTGTACCGGAAGCCGATTTAGCGATCTTATATATATGATTATATTAAACCATTCACATGTTGCAAATGGTGCATCAAACACCACCCGTGCGCTCAAGATCATATTGCCTTTTTTTTAAGAAACAGCCAGCGTAGCTGGGTGTCGCAATTTTAGTACATGGCAGCAACATCGCCACACCGAGATGAAGAAGCAAGCCGTTAACAGCACTAGCAACACGTACGCCATCTGCCGTCGCTATGCGTCAATAGATGTCAGATTGTCATCAAAGTGTGTGGCAAATATACGAGCATGTTGGCATTTACTTAACTGAACCAGTTTTTGCACATGGTCGGCTATACGTAGCATTATCCAGATAACAAAACTACATTACGGTATTCATAAATAAAACGAGAAAAGGTCATAAAAAAAATATCGCATGGTACACTAAAAACGCGGCAGTTAAAGAAGTATTCAGAAATTAACAAGTTACAGCAAATCAAGACCTTTTCGCCTCTTTCCATAAACTCTGATGCCTTTAAAATTAATCTCATGAATCTACAACTAATATCCATTCTACATATTTCGTTAAACTTCATCATTGCAAGTTTGTCATACTCAGCGTGTTTACTTTGTTAATTCAATCCGTCATTTTTGAAGGGTAAAAACTAGTAGCTAGTACCTTAAAGCTAGTACATTAAAGCTAGTACCTTAAATATTATTTGGCGATGATTAGGCCAATTTTGGAATACGGAGTCCCATTCTGGCAATCGGTCTTAATTAAGGATCAAAAGTCAATTGAAAATGTACAAAGGAAGATCACTAAGTGTTTTGTACGAATGTCAAATGAAAGTTAGAGAAGGAGGATGGAAATTCTTAGGGCCCCCGTGCACTGGACAACCAGGTCGTGCGGCCAGCTGGGCGTCGCGGCCAAAAAACACGTGCCGCGCGGCCACGTCCCTTTTTCATTGATAATTCTCGATCACGTGGTTAAAAGTGAACACGGAGCAAGTATGGTCGTCCTGTGGTCACCTGCTCACCATCAGAGATTCCAGTGGCCGCTACTACATATACCGTTAGCATTCTCGTTGGCCGTAGTGACCTGGTCACGCGGCTTGGACGGCTAGTGAGTAGGGGGCTCTGGCTGGATCCCTAAGACCGTCAGAAAGGTTGTTTGCTCCTTATGTTTAAGATAATAAGAGGCATTGATATCAACCTTCCAAACGTCCTCTTTGAAATGGATGTTTCCCCTTTTTATACTAGAGGTCCTGCGCTTAAGTTGAAAATACCCTCCTCAAGATTAAATACGACAAAAAAAATCCTTTGCCAATAGACTCGATGCAATGTGGAACTCTCTACCAAACATTGTTACATTAGCTCCCTCGGCTAACGCTTTCAGACTGGATGAGCACAGGTCAGATGATTTCAAGTATTATTGTGATTAAATAATTGTGTCCCTGTGTAATATTACCATTAGTTTTTCATATTTTGACCAAATTATTGTTATTGTTATTACGACTCACTTTATATTGCTGTTTTTTACCCTAAATGTCTGGGGTGAAGATCTTTAAACCTACTGGTAGTGGGACTAGCCGGGTTCGCTCGGGTGGAATAATGTTGTCCATTAATAAAAATTTACCGTTAAATTCCAACAAAGTGAAATGAAACTGCAGTCCCCAGATGCTATGCCGGGTGTTGTTTCAATGGCAACATTTGGTATAAGTTGATTCTGTCGCCATCCCAAAGGAATAATAAAACAATTGGCCTACATTTTAGGTTTGGTTAATGCGTAATCATAAAATAGTAGAAACCTGGGTTCGGTTTCGATTTGACGACGAAATTAGCTTTATTCTTCGAATAAACACGGGTAACAGAGGCACAGGACTATCCTCTCCCCCTCCATTTAGTTATTATAGTTTTAGAATGAGAAAGTAGGGCTAACAGACGCACAGATATTCCCTGAATGCTCTCTTCACCTCTCCCCCCCCCCCCCGCCCCACGCCCCAACCCTTCCAGTCTAATTAGTTACTGTAGCATTAAAATGCGAACGCCTATTAAAACGCTTTAGCTTTAGAGATTCATACCGAGCACCAGGAACACGGTGATTTCGGTTCACAGTAGGCTCCTTACTGAACACAGAGATAACACACGTCACAGGTTTTTTTTTTTTTTTTGCAGAAACTATAAGAGCGGACGAAATAAGAAACAAACAGGGACGAAACGAAACCAACGAAACGTGAAACAAAACATAGCATGACGTCACTTACTTCTGAAATGCCCAAGAAGCGTGCGTGTCGACATCTAGTGGGAGATTGTAGAAGTTTGCTCTCGCGATTGGCTGTTTTGCTGCGACATTTTGGCTTATAATATACAGAGGAGAGAGCAAGTGTGGCCTATCCCACCAATCAGTATAAACAATAAAACTTCAAAAAGGGTGTTTGTTCAGCAGAGCGACATAAAAGAGGCCTCAGCACACAGACGTGTGGGCAGGGCCCCCACAACGGGGGGGGTCAGGTGGACCCACTGTACCCAGGCCCGGTCACTCAAGGGGCCGGCACGGCCTAAACAAAATTTTGTTCGCAATTGTAAGTTTTGATGACTATGAGTAATGTAGTCGATTTGTGCATATTATGAATTTTTTTTTATCCTCCCAACAAACAACAACTCCAATCCAACGGCAACAAACACGGAGCAGGAGCACTATAGTGCAAGCCTGTCAGCTTGTTAGGCAGAGAAGTCTTCAAACGTAAGCAGCCCGGGTTAATGAATGAACCAACCCGTTAAGCACAATAGTAGGCTAACATATTGTAACATAGTGTAACCTTTTCACGATTTAATTCGGGGGAGGGGGGCCCGTTGTTGTAGTTAGTCCCGGGCCCCTAACTTTGATGTGGGGGCCCTGTGTGTGGGGGGAGGGGATTTCAAGGGCAGCTGCCCATGGTTTTTTACTACTGACAACTGACTAGACTGCAGACACGGGTTCAAACGAAAAAAACCACAAAATGTCACCAAAAAAAGTTCCCCAGATTGTCCACGAAACGGGTCCGGGGGGGGGGGGGGGGATACAAATTTTGGAGAGATGGAACCAGCAAGTCTTTTGGAGACCCTGTATTCAACATCTATTGCATGTCTTTTTTTTGCTCTCATTCGAAATATGCATAATTTATTTTATCTGTTTTCTTTGTCGATTAATTTGGTGTTTGCACCACTGGAAAGATGTTAAAGAAATCATTTTATTGGATAAAAAATTTGAATATATTGAAATCGTGCAAATTTGTGCAATCCACTCTGGCGATACGTAAGAGTTGGCATCGCTTCCAAAAACACGGATACGATCAGTAAATCATAACACTTTGATGCTTTCCTCATAAAATGGTTTATTTATTTATTTATTTATTTTTATTTATTTATTTTTTTTTTTTTTTTTTTTTTGGTGCATCTCTGTCATTCACTATAAAGGTTGAATAGGCTGATTTGACTGAAGTTTCTTTGGGGAAATTTTAATTTATGTATTATTTTATTATTGATGATTTCTGTAGGTCTGGGCTACTGCCAAAGGGAGGGGAGGGGGGAATATTCATGATTTTGCGAAAAGGGCTTCTGTATCAAATTTTTCATACTAAAATGTATTTTTTGCCTTCTAATCATCCAACTCCTTTTTAATAATGAAAAACAATCACATTCTACACATTCCTTCTCCTTAATAAAATCACGTCTGGGGGGGGGGGTCTAATCCAAGGAAAAATATCAGCGTGAATCGACTGCCACACCATTAGCACATGCTAGATCCGCCCCTGGCTGTAGCTTATTAAGAAAAGATGTATTTACCCCCCCCCCCCCGAGTAAAAATAATTTAATACGTGACAGCATTTGACCGAACAATGAGACAATCATTACGTCACTTTAATTCTACTGTATTTGACGTAAAGAGCGATCGACTAGAAGTTGCTTTTGAACCCAAAAGGCTTGGTTGTCAGAATTCAATTTGAAGTTAATAAACAAATTTTTAAGTTGGTGTTATAATAATATATAATAATGACTCGATTTTATTTTCCATTAGCGGCAAAAGGGCAAAGAAAGGGTTTTCCGTTGACATCTCTCCAGGTTTCCATAAGACAGGTTCTATTGTTAAGTACAGAACTCTGACCGCAAAGGGGAGGGCTTCAGGCAATGTTTGTGCAGTAGTCGACTAAAGGCAGATTCCGAAGGGGCAGAGACGATTCTGTATAGCCTAACCATCTCGAAAAAGTGAGGATGAGAATCACATAATTATCCGTGGATACACGATGATATAATGATGGAGTGACTCACCATAATTAATGCAAGGCCAACAAAACTGAAAGTATTACAATAAATAAAGCAAATACAAACAAAAACGTCAAGTGTGCCGTAAAAAAAGGGATTATATGATTGAAGATTCATTTTACTTGTTAAAATGTACACGGATAAAAATTGGTGATTTTTAATTGAAATAATCAAATGTACAATTGAGAAAATTGGATCTGTTTAAGTGCTGTTGTGCTTTACGTAACGTATATGATTGGTAAAGCCCAACAGCACTTAAACAGATGCAATTTTCTGAATTGTACATTTGATTATTTCAATTAAAAATCACCAATTTTTATCCGTGTACATTTTAACAAGTGAAATGAAACTTCAATCATATAACCCCTTTTTTTACGGCACACTTGACGTTTTTGGATGTAATCCGTGTATCTTTTTTACGGCTATGGTGTCGCGCTATAAAGGTTTATGCATTCAGTCGATTGTTGCATGCACGAAGAATGGATCAGGAGTTTGCTGAGTGTCATTGTTCCCTAAATATAATGGTTAAAACAATGTAACTTAAAACAATCAAAATGATCGTTTAGGGTTCCGGAATTCCGGAATGGATCGACCAATTGAAAAAGTGGTCCCTGTAAGATTGAAGCCCAGGGAAATTTCTGGCTCAGATTATGTTTCAGATTTTAGGTAGGTGCAGTAGTTTTTTTCTGAAACCGTGTCAGCCAAGAACAAGAACAAGAACAAGAGCCAGAAATTTCCATGACCACCTAGAACCAGAACAAGAACAAGAGCCAGAACAAGAACCAGAACAAGAACCAGAACAAGAACAACAACAAGTGAACGGTTTTCAAATTTACGTGTGGCTGCCTACGTTTACTCTTGCACGGAATTCCATAAAAGTTGGTGTAAAGTTTGAAAAAGTTACTATCTACTATCTGGCCAAGTTTGGTCGAAATATATTGAATAGAAACGGAGAAATTAATAGTTTTAGGTTTGCTGGAGAGAGGACTTCAATCATGTACAGTAGGGTGGAGTGAAAAACACTTTTTTTTTAATTCGAATCGGCTATATGCGGAAAAGTTGCCTTTTGGCCTCCTTATCACTCTCCCAAAAGCAAAAAATTCTAAAAAAATTTTCAGAGGTGCCCCAAGGGGTCCAAAGTTTGTAAATTCTATGAAAATTTGACGTTTTTCTCGAAATTTTCTGTAAGTCACCACATTTGAATTTAAAATCGGCGATGCTGCCAGAAGATGCCTTATAGCATCAATTTTGCACGCAAAAGAAATTGTTGACCTTGCACTAGATTAAGAGGTGCCCCAAGGAACCCCAAGAATCAACAAAAATGGGAATATTACACAATGTAAAGACGATGAACTCGCTCATGACCCATTACCACAAGACCCCAAAAACGCCTACCAACCTATCTTTGGTGTTGTTTCTGCGTTTGTGAGTTCGAATCTGGGGCCGCTGGCCTTGTAGCCCGGTTTCCAGCAAAATAGAGGACCTACAAAAGTGTTGGGTGCGAAATCCTATTGGAAGGTACTATTTTGTCTA
The DNA here is from genome assembly GCA_023313725.1 of Lithobius niger. Classification (NCBI taxonomy): domain Eukaryota; kingdom Metazoa; phylum Arthropoda; class Chilopoda; order Lithobiomorpha; family Lithobiidae; genus Lithobius; species Lithobius niger. Next base: position 17,610 of record JAHWFP010065808.1, read on the forward strand.
GTTTTCGTTTGTTTTCCACTATTGTGTCTGATCTACAACACGTTTAAGGGTTTTTTTTATTTTTATTTTAGATTGAATGCTGAGCTGAACATAACAGAAAACATTGAGTGAGCAGAAATACATTAACTTATAATTATGGCCGGAAAAATCTCAGTCAAACCCAAAACAAGACAAGTGAGCAAATGTCCTGTTTTTGGTGCTCCAGTAAAAATGCCTGAAACAGTGCTGCCAACAAACGCTCACATCATGCAGTATTTTCTGTATATTCGTGGGGAAATGAAGCAAGGTAAACCTGCCGCCAAGGATCCTACAGTTACGGATGTTGCGGAACGTGTTGCGTGTGGGATTAAGTGTTTATGGAGCAAAGCTTCTTTACCAATTACTTCCCATAATAGTTTAGTGGAGAAGATAAAGTTGTACCACATCAAGTACCGTAATTTACTGAATCCCTACAAGGGTATGCAAAATGATTCTAAATACTTAGCAAAGCTTCAAGACTTCTTCAAGGAGGCGTAGTCTCAATTGTTTGATATTTCTGCATGCAAGTGTGTAGACATGTCCTTGTGTCAATGTGAGAAAGCAAAGAAAGTGCCTAACAATGAAAGGGTATTTTTACTCGACCAAAGACGCACCAGTAATATGATGATTGGCAGAATTGATGGAAATACAACCAAGAAACGTCAAGAAATGAAACAACAAAAAGAAAAAGAAACAGAACGTTTGCCAAAGCTACTTGCAACTCTGTTCTCGGACCATCTAATTCTAAAGCTAACCTTTATGAATATGATATTGATATGTTGGATTATGCAGATTAAACATGTGAAATTCGTGCTGATTCTGTTCTGATTACAGCATCGTCCTCCGCTTCTGAGTTCCCAATCCCATCTGAAATAAATGATATTGTAGCAACAATGGAATTTCCTTCTGCTTCCTGGATGCGTACAGAACTTCAAAATCTAGCCAGAGAGTGTGGCAGATACAGTGTTTCTGATCATTGTGCTGCTGCAATAGTCTCTTTGAAGAAGTCTTGAAGCTTTGCTAAATATTTAGAATCATTTGGGCTTCGTAAATTACGGTACTTGCTGTGATGCAACTTTATCTTCTCCACTAAACTTTTATGGGAAATAATTGGTACAGAAAGTTTGCGCCATAAATAATCAATTCCACAAGCAACACATTCTGCAACATCCGTAACTGTAAGATCTTTGGCAGCAGGTTTACCTTGCTTCATTTCCTCATGAATATGCAGAAATACTTCATGACGTCAGCGTTTATTGGCAATACTGTTTCAGGCAATTTTGCTGGACAGCCAAAAACAGGACATTTGCTCACTTGTCTTGTTTTGGGTTTGACTGACGTTTTTCCCGCCATAGTTATTAGTTACTGTTAGTCTGTATTTCTGTTCACTCACTGTTTGGAGTTATGTTTAGCTCAGCATTCAATCTAAAAGAAAACAAAAAACCTTTAAACATGTTGCAGATCAAACACAATAGTGGAAAACAAACAAAAACTAGACAAAATAGTACCACCCAATAGGATTTTGCGCCCAACATTTTTGTAGGTGCTCGATTCTGCTGGAATCCTGGCTACAAGGCCAGCACCCCCAGATTCACACTCACAAACGCAGAAGCAACACCAAAGATATATTGGTAGGCGTTTTTGCGGTTTTGTGGCAATGGGGCATGAGCGAGTTCATCTGCTTTATACTGTGTAAAATTCCATTTTTTGGTGATTCTTGGGGCACTTTTTAATCTAGTGCAAGGTCAACAATTTTTTTTGCTTGCAAAATTGATGTTATAAGGCATCTTGTGGCCACATCGCCAATTTTAAATTCAAATGTGGTGACTTACAGAAAATTTCGAGAAAAACGTCAAATTTTCATGGAATTTACAAACTTTGGACCCCTTGGGGCACCTCTGACAAATTTTTAAGAATTTTTTGCTTTTGGGAGAGTAATAAGGAGGGCAAAAGGCAACTTTTCTGCACCTAGCCGATTCGAAATTTAAAAAAAGTTTTTTCTACCATAGAAAGCACTCCACCCTAATGTACAGGGTGGGGCAGAAAGGACGGAACACCCTTGGCAATCAAAGATGGTTAATGTTAGGATAATGAAACTTTGCATGGTATGTAGGCGAACGGGGAGCCAACTAACCGTGAATCGATCGCTGGCCTTGACGCATATTTTCAAGGTCATCGTGATGCTAACTTTTTAACTATGCTTCGTAGAACTCCAGTTTAAATTAGAAACTTGTAGACATTGGCAAGGCATGGCCATTGCAAAAAACAGAACGAAATTCGGTACGCTAGCTTAGGAGTTACGAAAATTGCAAGCATCATTTTGTTGTGCTGACCGAGTGGCTTTCCTGCCAAACAGTGAGTGTAACATTAAGTCCAGTGGTCCTCAAAGTACATGAAGCATGCTTGAAAACAAACAGCAACTGACACACTGATGACTCGACACTAGCTCAACACAACCTGCTACATGGTGCTGCAAACTACAACATCTTATGCAAGTTGGCATAGTTTAGTCACCGTGGTCGTCTAGAAATAAAACTAATGTTGTTCCTCCCTCAGGTTAACTTTTCTGATTTTGTTTCAGAGCTGTTCACGGTTAATGAATTATGCCAATTTGCGTATGCTGCCAACACCATTACCTACCAATACAATGCATGGTGTACGAAAGAGCCTGACAGAACTGTTTGGCACGAAAGCCACTCGGCCAGCACAACATAATGATTCTTGTAATGCCGGTAACTCCTAAACTCACGTACCGAATTTCGTTCTGTTTTTTTTTTTGCATTGGCCATGCCTTGACACTGTCTACAAGTTTCTAATTTACACTGGGGTTCTACGAAGCATAGTTAAAAAGTTAGCATCACGATGACCTTGAAAATATGCATCAAGGTCAGTGATCGATTCATGGTTAGTTGGCTCCCCGTTCGCCTACATACCATGCAAAGTTTCATTATCCTAACATTAACCATATTTGATTGCCAAGGATGTTCCGTCCTTTCTGCCCCACCCTGTCGCCGTGTATGATGATACGTATCGATCCTTACAACAACGAATATCCAACAGAACGGAAATCGGAGTTTGACTGCATGCAATTATCGTCAGTGCTGAAATAAGTGCAAAGCATGCCATAAAGGTCCTAGTCCAAACTTCTTTTGATAATACCAGATAATACCTACTGCGCCGATAGTCCATTGGGATAGCCTATTTAACTCTATAATTACAACTATATGTTCTATCTCCCTTCTCTGTATTTTGGGGAAATAAAGAATAAATCACAAGATAAAGGGTAAAGGAAGCAAACGGTTTGCATTAAAGACTGGCCCTGTGAGAATATACAAAGCGCTAATCTGAGAAAGAAAGAAAAGATAACTACATCCGACAGGCTTTCCTTTTCAAATTAGTTTATCTTGTATTTTTACAAGGCTAGTCTTTAATGCAGACTGTTTGTTTCGTTTATCCTTTACCTTGTGATTTCTTTATTATTTTTAGTTTGGAGGCCAAGAGCTTCCCTCCTTGTGTATGTTTGTGGGCCTTAGGTTAGGGACCATTCACAAAGTACGTCACGCTACAAAGGGGGGGGGTCAGTTCTGTGTGACAAAACGTGACATGGGGGAGGGGGGTCTATCAAAAATATGACGTCATACTTTTATATTTTATGAAAGGACAAAAATGTAATACTCTAACTGTACATTGACGTGCACAGGTGTCAGGAAAGTAAAAGACTGTAAAACTGCTTCTGGTTGAACCTGTCAGTATCATCAGAAAGAGGAATGCACAAGCCATTTCATTCAACGAACCAAACAAGCCACGTGCCTTATTGAATGTAATGCAAAGCCCCTTCTGAATGTTAGGTTGGCAAAGGCTTCAATTGAAGGTTTTCTCTTCAACCAGTTTTTCCATCCACAATACGACATGCCATTATTGCCTAGAATATCTGAAATGGAGGAAATATCAGTGCGATAGCCTCAGTACTTTCCTAAAGTTTGCATGGACTCACCGTCCACCGTCATAGCACCTCACCGTCTGACGTCATAGCATTTATTCTGGGGAGCTTTGGCTCAAGGCTTCGAAGAAGTGAGTTAAGGTTGTACTACAGTATCGGCCGGATCTTGAGAGAAAACGAGCACTTGCGACTAATGTGTACGGATGGCCGCCAAAAACGCCGCCGCTTCGGTTGATTTGCACTATTGCCCAAGACATTAGTTACAACCCAAAAGAATGCCAGCTGAGATGCTACCTTTTTTTCCGGCTACACGAACGTGTTAGTGTATTTACATCTTACTTAACAACTTTGTGATGGCAGGCAAATGTTTGACAAAAAATTGTCAAGCTACATAAAATTAATCGCAAAATAGCTGTTACGATTTACGTCTAAAAACTATGCTGTCCGACTGTCTGTAATGCCGAACATAACTCCGTTGCTTGGCAACTTCCTCGGTAATGTTGCTTCGTAGTCTCAATCCTGGCCTCGCTTCCCCCCCTTTCCCCACCAATAGAAACGCCCCGAAAATGTGCTCGTGCTCTTGTCGATTGTGGCATGTCAACGATCCTAGGTATACCCTAGCAAAATTGTCCCTCTCTATCTGGAGATAACCTTAGCAGTTAAAGAGAACGTTAATTCGACTATTTTCATTCAGTCCTTTTCCTTTATTTGTTGCTTTTCATTTTTAACTGGCTCGTGGTAGATAAATAAGCTGTTTTTAAAATTTTGTGCAGGTCCACATAATTGCATTCCCAGAAAAAAAAATTTCGGAAGGGGGGTGGGGTGGAGGGGTGAGGTCAGTGTGACATACTTTTTCACGAGTAGGTGTGACAAAATGTGACATGGGGAGGGAGGGGGTCAAAAATGGCCAAAAAAAGCGTGACATACTTTATGAATGGTCCCTTATCACTGATTAGCCACTAAGTTCCATCCGAGCTTAGTAACTGTTCACTCTTCCCAAGCCAAGTCAGCCAGTATCTGCCAAGCTAATATCTGCACTGGTAGCGCAGTGGTTAGAGCGGCCAGGTAGTAAGTGAGACGTCCTGGGTTCGAGTTCCAGTCGGGGCAGTTGACTTTTCTTTCTTTATTTCTCAGATTAGTGTATCTTATATTCTCACAAGGCCAGTCTTTAATGTAGGCTGTTGTCCTTGTGTAGTAATTTTGGTTTGGTTTAGGAAACACAATTCAAGGTTCGTCAGTCATTTCATCGTTGCTAGATGTCCTTTAAACTTTTTTCTTAATTTTTGGCACTTTTTAGTCTTCTGTTCAGCGAAAGCTGGGAAAACTATAGCAACGACTTTGTCTGTCTGTTCCACCGTCCATCGTTTTTTTCAACTCCGGAGTACCAATTACAGACAAACGGTTTTCACCATTAGATTCAGCGTCCAAAAATTAGTTAAAACGAATTAAAAAAAAACACCTAAAGTCTGAAGTGGAATTGGCCCGGAAGTGGTGGAAAAGTCGGAAGTATACGAAAGACCCGGTTGCGACTAGGTAGTCACCATCTCCGCTCGTCTGGATTCAAAATTCAATTCTGATTCCGAAAAAGTGGCTTCTATTTTTCGAAATTCGTGAAAAAGAACTGGTAAAAAAATTCAACTCCCATTCGGCGTAGCCATGATGCAATGTATTAAATAAACTATAGCATCCTGGCTACACTAAATCAAATATTTCGAAATATAGGACCATCACTTTTACGGAATCAAAATTGGTTTGATTTTGGATCCAGGAAAGTTGTTCCAATTTACACTTTAAAAAAAAAACTAACAAAAAAAGTTTTAAATTCTAATTTTGTGCGTTTTTTGTGGACCACTAATTGTGGCTACCTAAATAATTGTTGTTACTTAAATAAATGTGATTTAAAAAATGGCCCTGCATAACTAAGTAGTAGTAGTAGTCGGACTTTGAAAATGGCACAAATTAATGATTTGGTCGGGAAAGAACGTACTGCACTAAATTATTGATACAGTTCTTTGTTGAATAATTGGTGTATACATGTAGACAAGTATCATTAAATATACCAGTAAAATGTCAGGATACAGTTGTTGTTAGCTTTCTTGATGCCTCAAGAAATTCGCATTAGCAATAACGGGCTGTACCTTCGGTTTGTTTGTTTGTTTGTTTGTTTCCGAAATTTTGTTATAACCACTTCGTTCTAAATCTAAAATGAACGGATTTTAAGTTGTTTGTAAGAAATGCACTTCTTGACCAGAAATAAGCTCCATACCATTGGGGAACGTTCAAATATTATGTCATCAAGAAGACGGACGTTGAAAATGGCCAATTTCTTGATGACATAATACTTGAACGTTCCCTTGATAAAATTCGTAAATTCCCTTTTACCTACCAGTTACGTAGAATATCCGTCGTTGATTGCAATGCATTTTTTGTTCGAGCCATGTTTCACCAGCTGAAATCAATACTTGTTGATGCAATATGTACAAAATGACTTTATTTTGTGTTGATGGTGTAATTTAAAACTTTAAAATGCTGCTCCTGCGACCTCCAAATAAGTTCCGCACAAAACAAGAACAGCTCAAAAGAAATGAAATGGACTGTACAAAAGGACTTAGAAAAATGACAAGAAATGACATGAAAAGCGAAAATACGCTCCACAGTATGTAAGTAACATAGAATGTGCATTAATTAGCAGCTGTCTTCAAGGCGACTATTTACAAGGAAGGGGCTTTAAATGCCAAAAGTGCACAACAAAGAAGGAACTAGGTACAACTACTGGATAGACTCAAGAACTTTCTGCACGGTATTCCAGTAGTTATGAAGAAAATGCTTCCAGGTACGACGGAAGTCATCCTGGTTGATGTGGACGTAACGGGAAAGAGTTTCCGTTAGGTTGCGTCCTTCCGTAGGAGACGGGGAAGAAGATGGGGCTGGGGTGACTTCGTTGATGACTGGGTCAAGACGGGCTGTGGCATTGAAGCCTTGTTCAGCAAGTCCAGCAGTCAAGTTGCGTCCTGCTTGCAAGATGACAGGAAGGAGTTTCTTAGCTTGAGCAGTTAAACTGCTCAAAGCATCAGCCACCGAAGATGTTAAATCCTCAATGTTGCGCCCCTGAAACTGTTCGCGTGGAGCAGGGGTTGTGGTGGCATTGGCCATAGCCTGGGGAGCAACTGCGTTGAAGAACTGTAAGACGGTCTCGAGGCTATCAACTACGACTGGACGAAGACGAGCTGCACTTTGCTGCACTAAGACAATGCGTTGTTGTTCTGCTTGCATGGCTACTGGGGCAGTGGCTGGAGCAGGAGTTGTAGATGTTGACACCTCTTCTTGTTGGCCATCGTCAACCTTGTCTGATGGTCCATCGTCACTCTCAACTTCGCCACCCTCGCCATCATCGGAATTCGAATCGACATCTTCGGGCATGGATTGCATCATCTGGATTGGTTGGAATTCCCGTGGCTGGAAGTCTGGTTGAGGCATAGACTGAACCATGGAAACCTGCTCCATCTGGGGAGGAGGACTCATTGGAGGCATCTCAGCCATCATGGGCATCTGAAACACAAGTAGCAATTGCTGTTTAAATGATTTTTAACAATAAAGTTTCAATCATTCACAGCTTATTTGTCAAAACGGATTTGTAACCCATCGTAACCCTTTGAAAATCTCTGTTGTAGGGTTTGCTGTGCACTATATCGCAGATTTAGTGAGAAATATTTTGTGAAGTCAAAACTTAAATGAATATTGTCAATCCGATAAAACAATTGAAATGTTCTGTAACTTCCAACATCGTCAAGAAAGAAAAAAGCATAAATTTCAAAAACGGGATAGTATCTGTTAATTTTCGATAAGCCAATAATCATTGGTGGGAACCTGTCCGTTTGTATTCGTCAGACTTCCTCCACTTGATTTTGAAGGCTAGGATTTACTACATTCGTCTGCGGTAGATTTGAACCACACACGAATTTAGTAAATCCAAGTCTTCAAAATCAAGTGAAGGAAGTCCGACGAAGACAAACGGACAATTTAACATCAAATGAGTATCTATTTGTTGAAAATTAGCGGATACTCTCTTAAAATATTCCTTTTTCTAAATTTGTGCGTTTTTCTTTTTGGATGATGATGCCGAACTTTCAAAGTAATTCATTACCTGCATTCTTCAGAACTTCCTATTACAACGAACTCAGGAGAAAAAAACTTCCACTCTTATTAATTCAGCTTAGTAACATGAACACTTTCATGGCATCTATCTGTTTTTTTCTTGGCCTGGCATAATCCTTTGCAGGATTGAGTGGTTTAAAATCAACATCTCCGTGACAGAACAAAACATACGTCCCACGGCATTCCGCTAGCTTTGCGAGAGGACCCCTAGAGACGCCAAGCAAAGCAAGCAGCAACAGCCAAGTGGTCAGTGACCTCATCTCCAATCCAAATGAATGTTGGTTCAAAGCCAGCAACCGACCTAATTGTCATATGACATTAAAAAAAAGTAATGAAGTGCATGCATCCCTTAAAGAGTTAAGTTAAAATAATTAATTATTTTAAAAGTAATGCGGCACAAGTATAGGAGTTCACATGTCATGTAACAACATTTGAGCTCAATATACTGTCGTCCAAAAATAACAATTTCTGCGCATCTTGCTACAGTCTAGTACCTGCATTTGGAAGCGTTGATTGGGCATATCCATGCGTGGTTGATTCATAGGAACTTGAATGAAGAATGGCATTGGTTGGGAAGACATATCTGGGAATGGATTGGCCTGCTGAGGAGCAACCAACTGAATAGGAATTACAGTTAGAGGTTCGCCATTTCCTGGTGATGGAAGAAGACTTTCAATATCGGATGGCGAATCCATACGGCGTTGAGCACTGAAAGGCATCTGGGCCAAGAGCTCGTCATCAGCATCCATGCGTCTTTGAGCAGAAGGGATGGGAGAGTCATCGGGCTGGATCTGGAAAATTGGACGGAACAATTTCGTACTAACTGGTAGCTTGTAAAATAAATGATTATCATAAGGTGCACACTGAAAATGTTGTGCATTGACAGTGCACACACCACATGGCTTGTGTAGTGGCAATTACAATTCATGTGGAGACTGAAGTGAAATAAATATGGATGCAAACCTATTTACGCTGCCTTTTAGACTTAAATGTCAGACTGACTGAGTGGGGAATCGAATCCATGACCTTTGACCCAAACACCGGAGTCCTTCTCCTCAGCCATACTGACACAGACTGAGCGGTAGGACTCCGGCCTTTGGTTTAAAAGGTCGTGAGTTCGATCCCCACTCAGGCAGTCTGACATTTAAATCCAAAAGGCAACATAAATAGGTTTTCACAATTATCAAGCCCATTTGGCTTTCTGTCCTGTTTATAGAGGCTGAAGTGACGTAGCGATGGGTGCAATCAGGCACAGCATTTTCAAAGTGTAGGGGTGAATTTTAAACAACTAATCTGAAGAAGAGCCATTGTTTCAGCAATTCCAAATTAAATAAGTAGACATAATAAATATTAGGAAACGCTAAATTCACGTCGAATTGCAAGGTTGACATTTGTACCTCTAGATCACGTCGCTCCATGATGTCCATTGGGGTCATTGGTTGGGAACGAACGGCCATTCTGGTTTGAGCCGTGAAAAATATAGGTTGGTCTTGGAATGATTGGATTCCGTCTGCTGATCCACTCCTTTCTTGGAAGAGGGATTGCTGGCCTTGGTTGGATTTGGGACCAAGAATGAGACGGAGAGAAAGGGATGATGGTTGAATAGGTCCTGCCCAGCACGAACAGGAACTCAGAAGAAGTAGAATATGAATCTGCAAGAAAATATAAACAAGTTAGAACTGGTAACGTCACGATGTTAGGGTGTTTAGCTACACGATTCTTGAAGGCCGGTAAAGAAGGCATGTTTTGAGAATAAAGTGTGGATAAGTAGGTTTGTACAACTCTTTATTGTTGGACCATTCTTGCAGCAGAGGATTTATATCATGAAAACACAACAATGAAACCGTTGTCTTACCACGAACCACGGCTAGGCGTGGGTTTCTTACTTACGTAAGTAAGAAAACGAAGGTCTTTGGTTCCTACTTAAGTAGTGAAAATACAATCATTGTCCATGTTTACGTATCCAAATAATTTCTAAAGTATTAAACTATTCCACACTTTAAATTAATAACTATTATTTTTTTTAAAGAAGAAAAAATAATTCTAGGCATAGAAAACGCAGGTGTGAGGTTCTTACTTACGTAAGTAAGAAAACGAAGGCCTTTCGTTCTTACTTATGTAAGTAAATCTACTACCGCTAGCAATGTTTACATTAGGGGTCGCACTCCCCCCCCCCCCATGCGTTTTTCATTAAATACATAAGTTTTATTTAGTCTGTTGGGAATGCAAGGCATACGAAATGTAACCACAAGTTTAATTTAACCTACTAGGCAACTTGGAGTACTAGACGGAATGAACGTAATCCACCAAGGTGTCTTTCCTTTCACGTGTGATATTGAAGTTGATGTCATCTATCAACTGGCAGCCATAGCCCTGGTTGACGTCCCCATTCTTTAGTTCTTAAATATTTTAGAAAGAACTGCTGCGCGCATCTGTAATTAATCCCCCCCCCCAAAAAAAAAAAAGTTACAAGCGAGCAATCCAAAATGCATGGATCATTCCCACTACAAATTGCTTGGGAGGGAAAGCGGAACAGAAAAAAAACAGTGCGGACTGGCTGGGACTCGAAAAGCCCACAGGTAAACTTAAAAACTAACTCTGGAAATGGAAAAAAATGTAAAACGATACTGAATTTTTTTTGCGAATATTCGAATAGAAAATATCCTATTCGAATATGCTCTTAACGAACGAATATTCGAATACATATCAATGTTTTCGAAATAATACATTTATTGCAGCTGAAGAAAGACCCGAAAGGAAAGAGTTTAAATGTATTAAAATAAACAAATAAATGCATTCATTGCAGTTATTGATTTTTAAAAACGGAATGGGGCAATAAACATTCCAGCCAACAATGGCTTGTTATGCTATCATAATAATGGCGCGTTTACTAACAATGCAAATCGTTGTTGTACAAATATGTTCGACGATGGTTCGGCAACAATGCGCTAACACTGTTGCTTTATTTCAACAATGGCTCGTTCACTACAGATTCAACTCGTCGTTGTACAAATATGTTAGACGATGGCATTTGGCAACAATAAGGTAAGACTTTCGCTTTATTGGCCTCGTGGTAAACAGCGAAAGTCTTACCCTATTGTTGCCGAACGCCATCGTATAACTGATACATAAATTGGTTGTTCGAGTCCCGGTCAAGTCATCTCAACGAAACATAAGTCCAAATACACAGAAGTCCAAATATGGCCTATTATTTTAGTGTATGATTTTTCTCTGTTGTGCTGTTGAGTCCAAATATGGCCTATATATTTTAGTGTATGATTTTTCTCTGTTGTGTTGTTGAGTTTTCTTTACTGCCATGCACCAGTAAATACCACCCGCCTAGTTCGAATTAGCAAGAGGAAAGGGGATGTAGGGGGTCTTGGGCGTGGGGCATATGTGGGCGCTGAAGGTATTGCGTTGAAATATTTTTTTTTTTTGACGGGAGGGCACGTCGTAAAATGATTGTCTTCACCTTCATAAATAATTTCTTTGCCAGCTTCTGAGTGAGAGGCTAATGAGCCAAAATTAATTAACTGCCACTTGTTTTTTTTTTTCTCCCATAAACCATACAACTTTACTCAAACGTAGGGACCAGTCTTTACGTGTAGCAAGGGAGGGAGGGGGTGGGGGAATCCGAGGAACTGAAAATGTGACTCTCCCCTTCAAACCCCCGCAACGTAAGGTCTAAAAATAATATGATACTCCTCCCCAAAAGGCTTTTCGTATGCCTATTGAGACTGTCTGCAGAAGTTATTCTGTATCCAAATTAAGAAGTACACTAATTATACGGAGAACGTGCCTAGTTTTTAACGAAAGGAAAATGTTGAGTTAAAAATGTTTTATAAAACACCATCTTGTGTCGAGTTTCATACAATAAGTTTGATGAAAACACTGTTTGCTTGTACGCCCCAGTATCTATGAGGCCAAGAAACCAGACTCTTCTTTATAGTTTATTGAAAACATTACACTAGGCAGCAGGTTTGATACTGATAGCTTCAAAACCTTGTAAAACCTTACATCGTGGGGGAGCTGAGTCGTTTTTAGAAATTTTGATTGGTGAAAATGTTATTTTTCAGGGCCGAAAATGACTTTTTGACTCCAGTTTGGCCAGTGTTTTTTGTGTGATTTCCCTTGAGGGGCCTAACAAATGTATGATAAAAAAAAATCCAGGACCTCCCACCCTCATCCCGCCGCGACAAGTAATGACCGGTACCCAACAAAAGAGAAGAAACTGTCTGAGGTCGAGGTCACTAGGACAATTAAGGGTCTTTCCTTCCTTCAGTCGAGCAATTGATACGAATCTTAAGAATCCTGCGTGACAGTTTTATTGTATTACAGAAATGGTTCGTGTACAAAAGAAGGCAACCAGTGTATTTCCTCGTAATTGGCCCATTTTTTACTTCCGTCCTAAACAAAAGAGTGCAAAATGAGTTGTCAAGCGAAAGTGTTTCCTACTGACCCACTTCCTAATGACGTCATTAGAACTACTGATGACGTCATGGGTCGTTGTCCTTCTGCCTGGAGGCCACACAGGCCCTTGACCTACTTAGTCACTCAGCTGATTTCTTGCAGACAATTCAAGTGGATCAAAGACAAGACAGGTTCAACTCAAGACGTTACCTCTTTTCATGACATCTCTGGCCAACGAAAGGGAAATCATTGCATATTATTAATATTACCTCAAGTTACTCGTAAAGCGGATAAAGCAGCGGAATAAAGGAACAGGCGACGACGAAAAGAACTTAGAGAACCCTTTTCGAAAAACAAACAGAATGTGCAGTTAATAGTTAAACACCTAAAAAGCGCTGTAGAAAGGCCCTAAAAAGCTCTCTTGATCATGTGGATTGTAGCGTGTAGAAATTCTAGATATTTCGTTTTGAGATAGCCTTATAATTTGAAAAGAACGTTAATTCATCTGTTTCCCACTTTTTTCCCTTTGTAGTTATGTTATCGCCAGTTGGGTTAAAAAAAAAAACTTTGATCACATCCCAAGCGTGTTAGACCTGCTAAATCTTCTCTCCTGTCCCATCAGCCTAATTATGCCGTTCCACGTATTCCAAGTCCTAATTCCATTTGAGCAGATTTGAGTCAATTTTCTCAACGTCGACTGAACGACTGCTCTGTTCCATTCAGTTCAATTCCAGTTCTTCCAATTCAACGTAAAATCCATTTCAGTCTACTTTTCATTATTTTTTATTCTGACAAATCTCGGTAAAAAATTAGTTTTAGTTGATCTGCGTCAATGCAGTAAATATGCTTCCATCCAATTCCACCAAAGTCCAACGCAGTTCCAAGCAAATTTCGACGAAGTGTAGAAAATGGCCAGAATATCGAAGATTTTGATAGAATTGGAGCTAAAATCTAATGGAACTGAGTGAGTTTTTGCGGAATTGGCCAAGATGAGCTCCAGAACTTTAAAATCCTTCTTAAATCGCTAATCAGATCATGTCAAAATGGGCATTTTTTATCAAATCAAATCTTGACAATGTCATTCCAATGAATGACTTGGCAAGTCGTGTCAACTTAATAATAAGTAATAGATATCCGTGAGTCCTAGTCGATTTAACGGTTATAATTGCGAGCGAGCGAGAAACGGCTAGTCCAATATCGAGGGGGTGGAGGGAAACGCGAGTGGGCGAAGCCCACGAGTTTATCCCTTCAGCCCCGAGAAATTGGACTCGCCGTTTCGAGCTCAAGGGGAGACGCTCCCGTTCCGACCGAAGGGGAGAGACGCTGCGTAATACCGATGTTTGTGTTTAAGGTAAAATTGTATTTTTTTCTACTTTAATAGTTTAAATAAGATGAGTATATAAAATGCGCTATTCGCTTGAGTCTAGTAGGTTTTTAAGTGTATTTCAAAGTGTCAGTAGCCTAGTTTTCGTACCGTCGGAACGAAAGAGGGTTGGGCCATTTCTCCGTGGGTGGGGGTCTAGCATAGTACGGGAGTTTTATTTTTTTTTTCGTGTTAGGCTAGAAAGAAATGTGTCGCAGGTTGTAAATGTGCCTGTTTATGCTGGTTGCATTTGTGTTGTGTACGGTAATTTTAAAAAGTCGGGTCATATGCCACATGGTGGAGCAGGGGTTGTGTAGACCCCATAAAAAGTGTTATTATCAAAAAAGTGTGGGTTATCAACATTAACCCACTGTGACACGTGTGGGTTTTCACATTAACCGTATATAACGACTACACTTTTAGCATGGGGATGTATTAGCGTGACGTCACCACCGTGCATTATTAATAATAAAAAAACTACAAATAAAGAGGTTATGTTTTATCCAAGAATACTGGGCTCAAAAGACTTGGTAAGCAAAACCAAAATCGCATTTTTATTATAAGCTCATACTGTTAAGGACCTAAAACAAATATGTATGCAAACCTGTTTCCGTTGCCTTTTGGACTTAAATGTCAGACTGCCTGAGCGGGAATTGAGCCCTCGACCTATAAGACCAAAGGCCGAAGCTGTGCCGCTAAGCTGTCAGTATGGCCAGCGGTAGAAGTTCGGCCTTAGGTCTCAAGGTAGGTGATTCAATTCCCGCCCAAGCAGTCTAACATTCAAGTCCAAAAGACAACGGAAATAGGTTTGCATCTATTTATTTACGATTTGGCTTTCAGCCTTGTTTAAGACATAAAACGTGATACAACACAAAACAGTTGCCAAAAAACACCAACTCCCCTTTCTAATAGACGGTAGGTACTGATTAAAAAAAAAACACAGAACTTATGAGGGGAAGAAAGCTTTATTTTTATTTTTGTATGCGTTTTTTACAGATATTTTAGATATACCGTCTTTCATATGAAGGAATTGGTGTTTTTTGGCAATAATGTCTTCACTAGATAATAAATGCCTTCATAAAATGCGATGTTGGCTAGGTCTGATGCTCACCTCTTTCTTTGTAGCGTTTTAATTTAATTTTCTTCCACATTGACGAATGTGGAATTTATTAATGGGTCTTATTTGTAGCCACCACTTGCCATTTTCCTGGCTACCATTTCATCATGATTTCTATTAGTTGGTTAGTTAACTAGTTTTATTTATTTTTTATTGTACATTGATTACCACAGTAAGTGATGCAGACAGATATTTTTTGTTTTATTTTTGCTATCGTGATTTAATAAGAAATGTTAACGTCAATGTCGGATTAATTAGGGGGGGGGGGGGAGGAGCAGAGTCCGGCAATGAGAGGGGAGGTATCACTTTCAGAGAGTAACATATAGCAAATTATCAGATAAAATAATAAGAGATGGTAATAATAATAATATTACTGTATTAATATTAATAGAAATGGTAATACCAATAACAGTAATTATTCAGCAAAAAGAAAAACTCAAAAATAAGACTAATGTTGAACAAGGGAGGGGAGGAGGAGGGCGAGGGGCACATGTAAAAGCTAAGCAGTATCATTACTTGTGATTAGCATCTAAAAATGAGATACTATGATATTTTTCTTATTTTATTAGTACTTTTTTTGCTTTATAAGTTTCTTAAGAAAGTCCATGATTGTTTGTAATGAACGCGGCAGGCGTCTGCCTTCTTTTCCTCATTACCAGGATCTTTCTTCGTTTTGAACGTCCATTGAACGCTTGCGACAGCCAATCAGAATGAAGGATCAGTGACATACAAACGAGAGAGGAATGAACGGGAAAAAAGTTCACTTCACTCCCCCTCCCTCCCCCACTCGACTTCCGGTTCTATTCCTGCTTCTTGAACTGTAAAAAGACACACACCCCCCCAAAAAAAAGAGAATCTTTCCTTCATTAAACATTGACTTCTGGAAAGAAAACTCTTTTCTCACTATACTACTGGAAGTAGGCCTATATATCAAACAGAATGTTATACCAGTAGACTTTGTTGGAAAGTGTCTATCAGTGGCATAGAGGAAGGCCTACTATAGAAACGAATAATTTGTCAGAATATTACAGTTAAATTAATAGCAAAGAAAATAGATACGCACAAACCGCTGTAAACAAAAGATAAAAAAGCCAAACCGGGAAATTACTAAGGTACTCTTGTTGCATGACACGAATGACGTGACTCAGATTCGACCCAATGCACCAAGCCATCAACGAATCACATTATTTGTCGTGTACAGTTTCGCCGCAGTTGTTATATTAAGCACAATAACTCCATTAACACAAGGTACAGTTAAGGCTGAATAATCATGATTGGACGAAAAACTTGGTGACAGCTATTTTGGCTTTAATATCACTACTTTCTATTGCACAAACCTGGTGAGTTCCGTTACGATATCATTTTCGGGTTTTGGCCAAATTCTTATCGGTTGTTTAACTCCTTACAAACTGTAAAGTTTCTCCAAGTAGGCCTTTTTTTTTATCATCACTTCTGATTACGGCGATAGGTTACAAATAAAACACAGCACAAACACAACTGAGCAATAAGTGTGGCACCAATAAGTGACAGCTTTGTCTTTAACAATGGAAGTCAGGACACTTCAACACATATGTTATTTGCGCCCCGAGTTAACATAAACGGCAGTTGAAAAGCTACGACGCACCGCTCAAAAGCCTGCAGCTGAGGAGCTAATATAGGCTTCCCACACATGACATTAGCCACACACAAGAAATTGGTTTTTGAGTCACACATATGGAATCCTTGTGTAGTCTACGTCAGTTATGATTTTAAAATCAGAAATACGTTTATGGAAAAAAGAGTTCAGCGATAACTAACACCACGATTGCCAAGCTATGAATGAGAACGGATATTCATTCAGAGATCAGAAAACAAAAGAGATCGGCGAGTTCAGATGTTTTATTTAAGCAAACTAAACAAGAAAAGCTTCATACGTAGCTACATTGTTGCACTTTCATTTTGTACTATCGTATCCCAGGCCTTATTATACCTGTTTCGCCGAATCCCGTTTCGCCGAAAATTAAGCTCTGATTAAAATTCGGTGAAAGGTGAATTCCCCTTTCGCCGAAAGAAATTATTCTTAAAAATCTGACGTTGGTGAAGTTAAAGACGCATTTCTAAATGGAAGAAATTTGTGGTTAGGTCCTGTTTCTAATGTTATACATTTAGCCACAGCGAGCGAGTCACACAATTTGGAAAAAAATATTATTCGGCGTAACGGGATTCGGCGAAACGGTCAAATTCAAATATCCATCCATTTCAACAATGCAACAGTTTAGCGTAAACTAGATGGTGGCAAATTAGCGTGCTGCCAGATGGTAGGCTAAAATGGAACTCAGTTCGGAATAATGGACAATGGAGTTTTCAGCCCGTATTCCCGAACACTAAATTATTCAAGTTCGTTTAACGCACTTATTTCACGGCCAGATCCAAATGCGGTTCTGGTTCAACACAGAGGGAAATAATTCTGAGACACCAAAACCTTTGATTTTTTTTTCAAAATACGTAATTTAGTTTGACCTTACCTGAGGTTTCGTTGCAATATTTTACGTTATAGATTATCCATATATCCAATCAGATATCACGGGGATTTTCTGTTTTTCATTACCGATATTTCAGTCGCAAATTATTAGTTTGTATTGGTTACAATTTTAGGGCCAAGACACCGAAAGGTAATTTAAAATATTAAACGTATTCAATCTGGATAGAGAGATAAAGGTTAAAGTTATGACAATAAATTAACACTTTAATGCAATGCAGCAATTCCATTTATGAAAAAAAAAATAAGATGAGCTAAAGGATGATAACCAATTGCAATAGTTAGTTAACTTACCGTGCTTGTCTTGGCCATGATGGTAGTATTATGGGCGCGTGGTGGCATAGCTATTTGGTTTTATCTAGCTAAAGTGTGTCAGTCATCTCAGGCCTGACCCCGAAACCATCGCTCCACTTGACTTGTAGTTCGTTCACTCGCCCTCTTTTCCACACAACAACAGTTTAACTCCCTCCCTGAGTGTCAAGAGCACGGCCAACTCACCAATGACGAACACTAATGGCTGCCCTGTACCTTTAGAGATTTATGACGTCATAAGTGGATGTTCCCTCATTCGGCCCGAAGAAAAGTGGTAGGCGCCAGGTAGTCCAAAATTATTAGCAGAATCGAAATATTTATAAAAGATGGAAGAGGGCCGTTACATTAATGCCTCCCGTGGTAGGAAATAAACAAACATGGCGCTGTTCTTCGGCCTAGTTACGCTAACTACAGCATAAAACAACTTCGAAAGTAATTGCTAGCCAAAAGCATGTCACCATAAATTACAAATCAAGATAAAGTGACAATCTTTAAAGTGTATAAGCCATCGGCGCCCCCGAATGGGACTGAAACCCACGACCTTCGCTGGTATTTAACCAAATATTGTCAAATACTTTAAACAATCAGTGTTTTTTTTATGGGTAATAATTAACTGACGGAAAAGCACCTACAGACTATCGAGGCGTTAAAGTCGGGTTATGGCTTGCTTTTTTCTGTGATGGGATATTGTTTCTTTTTTAATGAAGGAATTCATTGTATTTGAAGTGAAACGAAGCTGCAGTTAATAAGACGAGTAAACATTCTACAAGAGACCATCTCTTTGCTTATTGTGACGTAACACGCAATGGCGTAACACGCTATTGTGACGTAACACGCACTGTTGTTCCACCCATACGGGTGCATTATTGGTTACTGCAACATGGGCGACCGCACAGTGCGGAATCTTCCCCGTTTCCCCCCCCCCCCCTTTTTTTTTGCGCCTCTTTGCATTTTCTTAATAGCCGTTTAGGTAGACAAAATTATAAAGAAACAGAATTAAAACACAGACAAAACCCATTAAAGGAAAAGGGGGTGATGGACTGAGGTTTAATGGCACGTCGACAGCAACGTCATTAGCACCAACCTCAGTCACAGTGCAATGTCCGAATTGCGCCACTGAGCAACACATTACAGAGATGTTAAACAAATCCCAAATCTGGATCTTATCATACATCTGCACCTCCAGCAAAAATTAAAAAATCTTAGATATGCGGACAGACTTATCACCCGATTGACGGGCTACGTCTGGCGGCGACATCTTGATGGTGACAATCAACAGTTAAAAGAAAGGCTTTTCGAGGATCGTAATACTGGTTCGAGGGTTGGTAAATAATGCCTGCCCTCTTGTGCCCTTTTTCTTCCTATGGTGCCCTCTTCCTCCCTCCCGACCCCCCCCCCCCCTTCTTCTCTCATACTTTTGAAAGTCTGCAAACGCGTCTGGACTTCTTAACAATTGACTAGCATGTCGAAACCAACTCGTTGGAACCAGGAAGATGATGATGTTTAGATGATAAAAGCAAATGACATAGACACAAACAGATTTACACACTAAAAAGTCAATAGGTTCACACAAGTATATTCGTATTACAGTGTTTTTTTTATACAGTATGTGCACCTGCTGGTTTTTTAGTGTTCAAATTCAGATGATAAAAACGACAATCTTTGATGGGTCGTAGTTAGCAATTGTTAACCAGTCATAGGAGCAAACCCAGGGATTCAAACTAGGGAACATGGGTTTATGGTAAGAGCCGAGATCATGTCCAGAATAGGCCAAAAAATGCCGAAGAAGCTTGATGGTCTCTCACACTACACCGATCTGCAGGGACTTTGCCAGGGTTTCCTCTTCAGACAGAGCTCTGTCACTTCTCAGTGGTATTAACCTTGTTTCCTATCTTCGGCTTCTATGACGTGTAGTTTATTAACTGAACAAAAAACGGTCTTGCCGTTTAGGGAAAAAGAAGCATTAGAGCTCGTATCCCCATGAAACGTACAACAGTGTAGTCACATAAAATATATTAAAAAAACGGATTAGAGTTCACTTGAACGAAACGAACTATAATTTGAACTCCAATTCCAGGTAACAATGATTGTTTTTATTCCATGATAATAATAGAAAGTGAAAGCAATTTGCGTTTGAATTGAGCCATTCTGTAAGTGTGTGGGTGTGGTTATGATTAATTGGAGTATTACGCGGGCGTTTTGTTATTTGGGATATCTTTTGACTGTGTTCGTGGGTTTATGTTTAATTCTGTTTTGTGTACAGGTGCTTTCTTGTTAATGGCGTTTGTTTTGTTCAGTTCCAGGGGACAAGGATTGTTTTTATTCCCTGGAGATATCAGAATGCGAACACAGTTGGAATTTGAAATGGGCCATGTCTGTGAATGAGAGTGTGGGCAACTTAAGTATTATACATGATTTTTGTTATTTTGGGGATTTGTTTTGTTTTGTTCCTTGAATGGGAGTTGAAATTATAGTTAGTTCCGTTGAGTGAACTCTAATCCGTGTTTTTTATTTGTGTGACTCCATAGCTGTGAGTTTCATGAGGATACGAGCGACAAATCGGAGATGGAGAAAAGTCGGTACACATGTTCACCAAGTCCAACAAGACTTATATACTGAATATGAGTGGAAAATATTTTTAAAAAAGGTAGAGAAATTATGCATCGTAATTTCAGCTTTAACATGGGGCACCGTGGTCAAACCTTGCAGCAAAGGCTACCTTTATTAATTAATATTTTGTAATTATAGTTAGTCCCGTAGCCACCTTTACAAGATACCGGGGGAGGGGGAAGCATTGAATGTTTTAGACCCAGGTTTAATGGTTTTCGTAGAGTCGGGGTCGTTAGGGGATGCACTTTTGTCCATAGAACCTTAAGGAAGGAGGAAGGGGGGGTATGGTGAGAAGAAAATTGTGGGGGGAGTCATGGATTTTTGTTGTATCCTCCCGAGGGGGGGGGGATCATATATTTTTAGGCACCGTCAAGGTCACATAAAGTCACATACACCGTCAAGGTTACAGACAACAAACACTCAAAAGTTATATTTCAGCAGTTAAAATTTATAAAAATGCCCTGGTCCTTCCCCCCCCCCCCCAATCCATAACATGCACTCTTCAAAAAAAATGATGACCTTTTTGGATGGGTGCCAGCCAATCCGTACCTGAAAACACGGTCCTAGAAAATTCAGTCCCAGCATAAAATCTGTTCCCAAGTGTAAAAAAAACCTCAGACAATTTTGTCCTAAGTTAAAAAAAATAATGCCAATTGATGACCAACTATGAGAGTAGGGTCCCAAGTTATGTTATTTTAATCTTAATCTTAGAATAATTGTCCAACATTTTGGAAACATTGGAAACATTTTGGTGCAATACAGATTTAAGAGCACACCCAGAGTTTCATTCTTCATATTTTCTGGCAGTGGGTTTCCGGCAGTTCTGACTGGCGTGCCCGGCTTTAGGATATTCATCGTTCCAGTGCGAAAGAGAGCCACCCCCCCCCCCCATCCTTTTTCCCTACAGTTTTTACACGTGGTAGGTATGCAAGCGACAACAAAATAAAAATGGGTTTTATAGAACTTCATGGAGCTAAACTTATTTGCATTTATACGGCGAGTTCATTTTATTTATTGCGAGACGGGATCTTCGTACGGCTTATATTTTATATGCACTATTTGTATAATTTTGGAACCGACTTGTCATGGATCCATTTGGATGGCTTCACAGCATGGACTGAGAAAGCGTCGCATTTTCGACTTGCTGCCCCCCCCCCCCCCTCCCCCCAACCTGTAACCCTACCCTATCCATAAGACGTAGAACAACTTTATCATGTACATTCGTCTCATGAATGTAAACTAATGAACTATAGTTTTTTTTTTTATCTTTTGTCAGTTACTTGCAGTTGTAATTTACGAAACATTGCAGAGATGAAGCTTTTTTTAGTCAGATCTGGTAATGAATGAAGAAATATGTTCCATATTAATTGCGCCGATGATATTATTTTGCTAAAATAGTCATACCCGAAAAAATAACAATTGGTCCCAGTTTGATGGGGGCGCAGTAGTTTTTAAGAATAACCATTGATGCCGTAATTGAAGTAGAAGCGGTAACATGAGAACCAACAGATCAAATCACTAAATTTCCCACAAAAAAACGAGGCCGTAACTACACAAACTATGATAAGAGAAATCTAGGGATTAAAACATGAACATGATATTTAGTAACAAAACAACTGTTTTAAGGTCATAAAAGCCTTGAGTAAAATTATGTACAGGGTGCCAAACAATGATAGCGCCCCCCCCCACGAGCAGCTTAAAGACGAACATGGAGGAAGGCAAAAGTGACTCAAAGAGATCCGTGTTGGTTACGGTCGTGCGGTTATTTGGTAATAACTCCAAAACCAGCAGTGTGGGTATTATGAAACTTGGTGTCGGGTTAGGGCTCGTTCCCACGCACATTTTCAGCCCAACCACAAGTCCATGCGCACCCTGTGAGCGGAGCTATTTTAAACAAAACACGCGACAGCTTCCCCTGGAAGATGCTGCGCTGCATCGCACTCCACATCTGCGTTGAACTCCCATTTCCCGAAGCACAGCATCCATGTGCTCCTCCATCTTAATACGACTAAATTGAGTTACTAGAGGTTCAGAGAACATCCTTTTTTCAACATTGTCCTTCAAGATGGATTCGAAATTTTCACGCACATTCAGAAAATGGAGTTCAATATCGACCTTTTTGAGTCACTTTTGCCTTTCTACCCTGCTCGTCTTCAATCTGTTCATGACACCAATGGAGTGAACACTGAATATTGAGCTTGTGAGTTTAAACCCACAATAAAATGGGCTACCTATTGGTACTTTCACTTTTTTCCTATCATGCTTAGTTTACTCTGGGGAGGGGAGGGGGCTTATCATTGTTTGGCAGTCCTTATGCAATTCTAGGTGAAGCGCACAGTCCAGGGAATATTTATAAACTATTAAATACATGGTACCTTCTATTTTTTTTTTTTTTACAAAATTTTCTTTAGATGCTCTGGCATCTTTTTGTGTTCTGCACGTAATTTTTTCTTGTGTCGGCCCTGCGCCCCAAATCCTTTTGCTACGCATGTCAGCGGAAAATCCGCCAGTCAAATGCTGCCCACCCCAACTTGCCCATGTTTTTTACTAATCGCTTCCTCCATACCGAGGGTTATCAGTCACGTGACAGACGCGGGTTGGCTTGCTACGGAACTGGGATGGGTATTTCAGGCCATTGGGAAGAACATACGTGACCTTGACAGCGATTCTGGATTACTGCTAGTTGATGAATTCTTTTTGTCCATTACCTTTCTTGTAATCGCTAACCAGTTAAAGTACATTTTAAAAAGAGAATTTTTTTTCTAAATTTGAAACCGAAATTTTGCGCCCCTGATTTTGGCGCCTCCCCCCTCCACCCTTACGGCACGGCCCTGAGTGCCACCTTAGAGCAATATACTCAATTCGTTACTACTTTAACTAAGCAATCAATCAATGATAAGCTATTGCCAAATTTGCTCCTGAAAATTCAGATCGGCCAAAGGCATGAAAACATTTTTTTTCTTATTTCCTTGTCCGTGATTATTAAAAAAAAACTTGTTTTCCTGAGATTTGACCCTATTCATTTTCTCTGAGATTTCTAGGTTTGCCAAGTTTTGTCTGACCAGTTTCGTTATGCTCAGGGCATTGTTTAAGAAATTCGACTGGCAGGGCCGTAGCGAAGGGTACTTGGTTGAGGGGGGTGGGGGGGGGGGACTCTTATTTTGCCAACTCATCTTATAATTGTACCAACGGGTTACAAAATGACAGTAGTGCATCCAGTAAAGTACTTTTTAGGGCCTCTGGCTAAGTCAGCTAGGGGTCTGGGGGAGTGCTGTAATCTCCCCAGCGAGGGCCCGGGAGAAGCCCCGGAAGCTGAAGCATTTTACACTATTTTTGTGCTTGTTTCTGGCCTCCAGTGAACACAGAAGCAACAAATTGTCAAGTAAATTTTGGTGATGCTTTTAATTCATTCGTTAGGATGGCAGGTTTCATAAAAATTTTATAGTGACTTATCACGTTTTTTTTAGATTTATTTTTCCAAATTAAATTGAACCGAGTTCAGTTTAAAATTACATAAACAGGCCAGCTGGCCATTGACAATTGGGGGTTGGCTTAATTGTACATTTGGGACCTTTAGGCTAATATGAATGGCGATGACTCCTGTGTGCAAGCATGGGCAGCAGGGAAGGGGTCAGGGATGCAGACAATTTTTTTTTAAATAGACTATCGAAAGGTGAAATATAATGAAATCTTTTTCTCACTTTTATCTCAAACAACAAGGCCTAGAGGGGTACTATTGTAAAATAAACTTTCACATTTTAAAACAAAAACATGCTCCAGTTTTATAGACGAAAGAAGTGGCGAAACCTCAGTATTGTCCAAAACAACTTGAGGCATTATTGGAGAAAAGCTTCCACATTAATGCTATGCTTAATAAAACCCATACTAGCAGTAATGATACTAATAGCTTCAAAACCTAGTAAACACTCATAGCAAGGGAGACTAGGGGGCTCAGAAGGTGAGCCGTTTTTGGAAGTTTTGACTGCTGAAAGTGCCATTTTTGGCGGAGCGAGCGAGCGAAGCGAGCGAAGCGTAGCCTATAACGGACACCAAATTGCAAAATGTTGGTTGGTTGGTCCGTTGGTCTGTTGGTTGCACATTTTTAGTCTGGGTGGAGCCCAAACCAAAGATCGGATTGGAATGAAATTTGGTACAACGCTTGATACCCCAAACAGTATTGCTGAACCAAAATTTGACGTAAATCGAACAATTATGATGGGAGAAATAACAAATTTTCGAATTTATTTCTAACACTCACCATTGTAAATTTGGAATCGTGAATAGTTAAGGAATTCCGACGACGCATATACCTTGCTGGTGGGACTCAAGTGAACTTTAAAAAAAAACGCCGAAATAAATCATCGTAGCTTCCTTACAGCTAATAATCTTTTTTGGCATAACCCAACGAAATAATACCATTTGATTATAGCACTTTAAGCACTAGAGGAATGCAAGCATAAGGGAAAAAAACAGAAGGGTCCCTTAACGACTCACATTCGTTTCGTGTGAAAAAGAATACTGGCAGGAATTTAGCAAACATGGCAACCAAAGTGGCGTTGACACTATCAACGGGAATCTCAAATGTGAAACATCAAATCGCCGCTGCAGGAGAAAACCTCTCATATAAGACGACCGTACAAGGCAGACTACGTGTTTATATCACAACACGGAACAATAATTTGGCTTCGTATAATAATTTTAACATTCCTGGATTGCTATGGAAACTGCCGACTCTCCATCCCGTGCTGCAAGAATGATTAGGCTTAACCTCGAAGCAATAGGCCTAACTGTTGTCGTTTACGAAACTAAAACGGGTGATAACAATTAGGCTTAAAATAAGGCTTTAGAATTATTTAAATGCTATTCACACCCAAGCTAACACCCTCTGACCTACAATTGTGATAATTCTATTTTTGTTTTAAAATAATTAGCGCTCGCCGTTGCAGTATGTGCCAGAGGTGTGCGCTTTAACATTGTCGTAGGAGGCGCCGTAGGGAGCAGCGGATATTTTGAATCTTTTGATTATTTTGACGTACTACCGTTACTGATGATTGTTTAGATTGCAGTTAAATGCTTTATTGTTAATATTTTAAGTCTACGAAAGGTACTCTGCAATAAATATAAACAATGTAAGCATTATTGACGGTGGCAAGTTCCTTGCCAGCTTAACCACGGCGGCTAACGTGTTATTTTACTATGGCGGCGATGACGTAAAGAGGATGCAAATGCCGAAACAGAAACTAAATGTAAGAGCAAACGAAAGCATCTAAAAATTAATATGAAACGTAGCCTACCTAAAATGGAAAAAAAAAGAGCTAAAAAGTTAAAAACACCAGCAAAGAGCTTCAGCTCAAATGTAGCTAAGTGAATATTGTCCCCAGCTTTTTAAGGACCCTTAGCAAATATTACAAAGCCATTATAATGAGAGTAAATACAAATTTAAAATAAATTTCTCTTCGCTCCGCCTACAATAGGCCCAAAGCCTGTTTCCTAGTATACTAAAGCTGCTAGGGCCATAATTTGGGCTAATCATGCACATCGAGCAAAAAGCTTGAAATTTGACATGCAAGTAATTCTTAGTAATACAAATAGAAATAGATTCTCCTTGACTCGTGAAATACTGAAAAACGTTCCAAATAACACCCCTAGCTTGACTGTGGAAAGTTTACTCTTTCTTGTTGACACGAACTTGATCGGAAAGCAACGCCATTGTTGTTGGTCTAATAGCGTTGCCACGACGACGCAGTTATAGAGTATAGAGGCAAGGCGCACTTTTTTCCATGAAAGATTAGTAGTCATAATATGACCATATAAGGAAAGTCTTCTTTCCTGGCGGATAGTATAGCTAATTCTAGTCCGCTCATCCCCATGTTAGTTTCCATAGAGTGATTATTCATCGATACCGAGATAACGGGAAGGCTTCCAGCTATGAAATTGGACGAATGGCTACAGTAAGATACGAACTACGTACCTTTTATGGTTTGGAGGGGTGTAACGAGGATGGCGTGTGATGGCGCGTACGTACGAAAATATTGTTGTAACCATTGTTAGTATTGTCGGGATCGTCTCTCATTGGACAGCCAAAGTTCGGACAATGACAACGTGTATACTGACGTGCGTGCCTAGACACACACTAGTGTAGCACGATGAATCTAAACAGCGTTGCCAAAGAAATTGTATTCACGTCCAATTCACGAAAAATAAACCATCTCTAAAAACAAAGCAAAATAAACAAAGGCAAAAACTGGTGAAGAGGCCACCAAGTTGAGAGTGGTTCGGCTATTGAAGGGGGTGATATCAACACACCAAAACTAACGAAATAAAACAAATTACAACAAAATTAAAACCAAACCAAAAACCTATAAAGAGGTGACCAAGTTGAGAATGGTTCGGCCTATAGGCAAAAGGTAGTATCAAATTGTGGAAAACCAATTTCTTGTTGACATGCCACTTTATTACACATCTGCATGGTAGTGGAGTTGAGTCAATACACAATTTTAAAATAAGGACTGATATATCAAAACCAAAACTGGTATAACGGGCCGCCAAGTTTCGAATGGTTCGGCCCTTCAAAGGAGTGATATCAACACACCGAAACATTCGCCAACTTAATCTCACCGAATAATACTTTGGACGTTAAATGAAAACTTGAACATTGCTACCGAAATTAGCAATGTTCTAGTTTTCATTCAACCTTCGAACTATTAAGGGGTGCGATTAACTTGGCGAATGTTTTGGTGTGTTGATATCACTCCTTCTGAACCATTCAGAACTTGGCGGTCTCTTTCACCAGTTTTGGTTTTTGATATGTATAGACTTTACTTTCAAACTGACCGATTGGCGATGAATATTAACCAGTATTCACGAAAACATGAATTTGCAACGTTTTCGTTTTACCAGTTTTTGTTTTTGTTAATATATCAGTAATTTTCTACCCTCCTTAAATACCCGTTACGAGTTGCTCCACGCTGAAACCCCTTCTGAGCGGCACTGTCTAGCAGAAGAATAACTGTAAGAAGTAAAATAGCCAACTCAGTGTTTAGTTTTGCCAACTGTGTACGATTTTCGCGAAGTTAATTGTTAAATCAAACTCGGTGGGGATACGGTTTTGTGCATTTTTTGTTTTTATTTTCTACATTATCTATGATACTTTTAAGTCATGGTGGTGACAGACATAGCAAACAAAACGGCCAAGTAAATTTTCAATTTCACCAACTACGCAAATTTTCGCGAGGCTTCTTTTTTCCCACGTAGATATGAGGAGAGCTGCAGGGAAGCAACCAGAAATGATCAGGGGCAGCGTTTCAGTTACTCCCACGCTACACAGAAGTGTTGCGAAAACTGATGGGAAAAAAATGTATTTTAAACTTTACTTTCAAACTGACCAAATGATGTTAAAAATTAACCAGTACTCGTGGAAACAGGAATTTGCAGTGAAAATTTAACCAAGTTTGACAACTTGAATTTGCCAACTGTATGTGTTTCTTGGATGGTTGGGCCGGAGCCTTCCCCCCCCCACCCCCCATCGCTTCGACGCTGCGAACTGGTGTTCCAACTAGTAAAACAAAAGGCAACGATTGTGTGACCATAGGGCAGACCTGAAAGAGGGGATGGGGAATTGAATAATTTGTGGACTTAAAATCAAATTTTTTCATACATTTTACATTAATGCTTAATGCTATAATTAATGTAAAATGCTATAATTAAACAAAGCAAAAATGCTATAATTAAATTAAAACTGTTTGATTCAAATTGGAATTTGCAATTCAACATTTTGGAAAACAACAGGTGACGAACGAACTGCACACGTCATAATTTTATTTTTTAAAGAAATGATTTCAGGTTTTTTTTAGACGAAATACGAATTTGAAGCAACGGTTGGTGCGCCACTACTCCAAGATGTTGTGTGGTGCTCCGATCGTGAACGCTGGTGCTCCACATGGAGCACCAGTTACTAAATTAAAATATGCCCTAGTTATGCTTGACACAAAACCCATTCCAAGAACAACAAAATCTTTCATTAATATGTTTCGGCTTCACTAAAAAACTCAGAGAAGCCAGAGGCGGACTGGCAGCTAAAAGGCGCAGGCCCCGGAACTGGGGGGGGGGGGCCCCCCCCACACTCATCCAGGGTTGGGACGCCATCGTTACTTGAAGTTTGCTTTTTGTCAGAATGTAAAAACTAGTGCTAAGTTCGCATTGTTCAAACAAATTTGTATATGCAAAAATACTATACACAATTTTCATACAATACTTACATTTTTTTGTCATCTTGCGCAAACGTGATCCATCTGTATTGAATCAACAAATTACGTCACGTCACATTACGTGTTTGTGTGGCACCGCGCCGACCCATGCCTTTCAAGGACAGCTGCCCAGTCAACTCGAAAAAATCAGTATTTTTTTCAGACATTTTTTTTTATTCAGCCTCCGGAAGCCAATGCTGGCGGACATAAGAGAGGGGCACCGACAGCCAGGGGCGCGGGTCCCATTTGGGACCTGGAACCTGGGCCAGTCCGCCTCTGGGTGAAGCCTTTCATGCAATCCTGCTGCCTTTTCCAAGCTTTATTTTTTACATGTGTTGTAATTCAACTGTTGGGACCAGTTTGGTATTCTTTTCTGCGGGGTAAAGGGGGGGGGGGACGAAGAACGTTGTCTTTCTTTGTTTTGCAGTAAATGTGCTAAAGCATGGAATATAATGCGTTGTAGCATAGATTAGAAAGTTAACTAGATATACCGTCTCACTTCTTCCCGTCCAACGCGGAGTTCTGGCGGTAGTTGCGGCTACTAATACCTCTGCTAATGCTTTGTCTTCTGCTACTTCGAAAGCAAAAGCATTAGCAGAGGTATTAGTAGCCGCAACTACCGCCAGAGCTCCGCGTAGGACGGGAAGAAGTGAGATGGTATATCTAGTTAACTTTCTAATCTATGGTTGTAGTCACCTCCCTTAGGCTTCGGAGCTGAATGTTTATAAGAAATGCAGCAAAAGCCAACAGTAATCACTCAAGCTTCACACACCAACAACATTACACGACTTAAACGACGAAGTAGGTGAAACAGTAACAACTCTGCGACATGTACGGTCTGCCAAACAGATTGTCACCACTTTAATAGCCACTAATTTAATGAGGTTGCATGTGCATTCACTCCACACAACGGCCAAATGCTTCTTCTCTTTTCTTGTCATCCGTAACTGGATGTTGAACTTGAAAAAAAAAAACCCACTTTTTGTAGGTTTATGTCATTCATACGTGAGGGAGGATGTGGCGTCCGCTTGCCTCTCAACACGACAAATACCACACATTCCCTGAAATGCTATAGGCCCTATGTCTATAAATATAATTTTTTTGAAGATGTGGAAGGGTTTTAGAATGCAAATGCAGAAATGAATTACTATATGCTATAATTTCTGCTCCCGGTTCCAGTTTTTTTCTCATGGGCGCAGTGAGACGAGCAAACAACGGATGACACTCAATGGCAGTTATGCTTTTGCCTGTTGAGTCGCAGATGATAAGGTTTACCAAGTTGGGGGAACATCACATACCCACCCAAAAAAAGGGATTTTATTTGAAAAAAAAAGTTTTGCGATAACTGCTAATTTTAGGCACGAGCTCCAAACAGTATATTTCATTAACTATATTTGATGAGTCCAAGCAGGTCACCCCTTCCAAGTCCACAAAATCACGAAATTCATTGTTAATTTTTTGTTAAAACTTTAAATAATTTGAAAAATGTCCGTATTGTCATGGATGGCTGGGCGGCATACGGTTTGAAAAACCAAGCGACATATATTACAATATATGCGAATATATGCATCACAAACCCTGCACCTTTACTACATGTGTACAATGCATGCGTCAAATACATGCAGTATCTGACATGTGGCAGATGTCTCAGGTTCATGCACAGGTGACATACCAAACATACATAGCCCCTGGAGTCATAATATGGTGATAGAGGCTGTGAGTCACCGGGAAACTTAGGACTTCGTCAAAGGACTTGGTATATTATACATGGGCCTTTTTAAATAGTGAAAGTAGCAAGGTAAAAAGGGGACAGAGCAAATCACAAATTAAATACTATAGCAAGTGGCAGTTAAGTAAGCGGGTGCAGTTAGTTAGTCATTTGCAATTTGGATTAGTCAAATTAAAGATGAAGTGAATCAGTAAGGTTTGAAGGGTACATGCCGAGGGTATTCTTGAAGATATTGATAGCGGACGCAGTTACATGAGCAGGGAGAGAGTTCCATAAAGGAACAACCCAATTAACGAAACGAATTTTACAAAGTTATGGCTCACATGCTTTCTCAATAATTTAAATGGGTGTCTTCTGGTGGTGGTGTGTGTACTGAATTGAAAATTTTGTTGGGTATCCGCAACACCATAACACATATGTGCAGTATGAGGGGCCATAGGTCATTTAACATTTGGCTGCAAAGACAGGCGTACAACAAAGATCCTAAAGAGCATAAACCCCAAAAGGTAAAATCATCAGAACAGAGTAAAAAGAATTTTAAATGTGGTAAAAAGAAAGCACAGCATGTCACTGAAGACTCTAATAATTCAGATTCGGGTGCCACTAGTTGTGATGAGTCAGGAGAAGTCTGATTTCCTCAATTTATATGCATTACTATTGTGTTCACGCTTTACAATTTTCACATTTTACTATTATGTGTTCCATACGTTTTCACTTAGTGTGTGGCGCGCATACAATGGTTCCTCCAGTGGCGATTGGAAAGGGTATGTTTATATAGTGTTAAATATTGCCTATGGACGTTTCCTTTTGTCCGAGTCAGGATGGCTCAGCGCTAAGACTTACGCCTTTGGTTTCAACGGTCGTGGGTTCAATTCCCCGCTCAGGCAGTCTGACAAATAAGTCCAAAGGCAATGTAAATAGGTTTGCATGCATATTTAACCCTCCACAAGCCCTGGCTTTGAATCTTGTTTACTCAATGTATGCCACAACATATTCAGAAGTGTATAGTAGCAAATGGGTTTTACACTGTTCTGTGAATGGTGATATATTATCATTGGAGGTTGACTCTGGGTGTGATAGTACTTTCCTATTGACTGGTTACAAAGTATTTTTCCAACATTAAATTATCACTTTAAAGTCATGGGTGGGTGAGGTAGTTAAATCTCTACGAGTCATTAAATTACAAGTAAACCTTAATGGTCAAACTGAACCCATGAGTGCCATTGTTGCTCCTGGAAATCAGCCGGCCTTCTTTGACAAAGGCTGGATAAAGATATGTAATATTTCCTCGAGTGTATTATTCAACGTGGAAGTTACTAAAGGAGGATTTGTTACTGGTGTCTGCCAACTTTGTTTTAGACCACGACGTTTTTGTAAGGTTCCTGACTTATTGAAACCTGGTCTTGGAACCTTCAAAGACTTCAAGGACGGAATGAAACTCAAAGTTGACGCTAAAGCTTAATTTTCCAAGGCCAGACCTGTGCCCCTCACTGTGAGAGGCAAGGTTGATGCCGAAATTGAGCGTTTGGTACGGGAGGCATTCTAAAATTGTTGATTATAGTGTGTGGGCCACACCCATTGTGCTCGTTTTCAAGCCAACTGCGGATGCACGTACATTCAGTGACTATAGCATTACAGCCAACCCAGAGCTGAAGATAAGAGTATTATCGCGTTCTAAGGCTGATATAATAAACTTTCTGGGTGTGACAAGTTCTCACTTATTGACTTATCTGATGCTTTCCTCCAAATGGAGCTGGATGACGCCACAAAACCAGTGTTAACACGTGCAGAAGGCTACACCAGTGGCAAAATGTTCCGCCGGGGATGGCTAATGTTCCTGCGATGCTCCAGAAATGCATGGAAAATGTCCTCGCAGCAATTCCAAGTCAAAACCCTACGAATACATCGTAGTAGCTGGAAAGGACAAGGAGCACGATGTAACGTTATCCAAGGTGTGCTTTACTTGGCAAGAAAACACAGTCTGAGTGAAAAAAAAAACTGATAATAATTACCTTGGTTTTCAAATTGATGAAGATGGTATACGCAACCCCCCTGAAGGTTTAGATGCCATCAGTTTGGCACCAGAACCTCAAAATATAACTGAGCTTAAATCTTTTTTTTTGGGGGGGGGGGGGGGGAAGGGTTGTTAATCAGTACTCCAAATTTAAGCCTGGCAACAAATTTGGTGGCACTCAACAAGTTAATGAGCTCAAAAACGCCCTTGCTCTGAACAAAACAGTGATCGGAGGCAGAGCCAATGCTAAAAGTGCTTTTCTAGATTCAACGGCATTAGTCGACTATACCACCAAGCAAAACTGAAACTAGTTTGTGACACGTTTCCTGCAGGGCTCGATGCGACACTGACGCATAGTATGGTGAATGAGGAAGATCGTCCTATTGCTTTTGCGTCTCAAGCATTGAGAAAACACGAGCTTGGCTATGCTCAAGTCGATCGAGAGGCATTATCAATAGTGTTTGGGGTAAAGGGTTACCATTAATATCTTTACGAGCAAAGATTCACATGCAACTGATCAAATGGCCCTACTCTTGAATTGATATTTGGTAATAAAGTAGGCATCCCTGCTATGGCGGCCGCACAAATACAGCGTTGGGTGCTATTTCTAAATTCCTATAAATATCAGCTACACCAAACCTATAGTCTTAACACTACTGCAGATTTTTTTGTCAATGCTGTTGCCTTGTGAACCTCCACCCGTAAAGGTTACTGGTTGTAGTTATGAACTTACAAACTATAGAATCGTTACCGATTCTAAGTGACCATCTTGAAAAATATACCTTGATAGATAGTGTTTTGTCAGATGTTTACCACCACAGAATAATGGTTGGCCACTTAAAATCGCTGACGAGGATTTGAACTCATATTTGCACACGAAAAACCAGTTATCATTAGATTGACATGCCATTGTCTGGGGTCAAAGACTTTAACAGTGCAATGACACCGTTCATTCCATCGTGAAACTGAAACCATCAAAAGTGACTATTCAACATGAAAAGACATTGAGACAAACTAGTTTTAAACGTTTCGCGAAAAAACTTCAAAATACCAGTATTACCTGGTTAACTTTGGTTTCTATTGCCTATTGAAAATATACATTACCTATTTTAAATCATTCTTCTTCTCAAAATTCAGTTTAATATAGAGAATTAATTCGAAGATATCCTTCTGCGTCGCTACCCATACATGAGAAGTTTATTGCGCAGTCTCCTCATATATAAATCAAAGCGGAATGCCTTGATCCTCTATTGTGCCCAGATGGCGACAAGAGGGGAGCAGGGTGGGACAAAGGTAATGCATATTTTCAATAGGCAATGGAAACAAAATCAATCAGGTAATACTGGTATTTTGAAGTTTCTAGTTGCCGTGAAAATATACATTACCTATTTTAAAGCAGTCCACAGACTTTGTCAAGGCGGCGGGCGCCATCTGACAAAGCCCTCTTGGATAGCGAGCGGTTCCCTACACAGAACCAAAAGTGTGCAAAGGGGTTAAAGTCCACGTTGGGCTGTCACAAAGGGCCTGATCCAGTATAGACCTTCCGCATGATGAGACATATCTCGAAGGTAATGGGAGGTAAAGACTGTTGGGTGACGCCATGATGCGGCTTCCATGATCTCAGTAATCGGAATATTACTGTAATGTGCCCACGAGGTGAAGATTGTTCTCAGCTCGTGAGCAGTGACACGAATGCCTTCTTCTGTGCAGCTAATGGTAAGAGCACCATAGGCTTGAACTATGACAGTTTTGAGCCACGTGGCAATCATTCGTGTTGAAGTGACTCCGACTTTGTTAGTAAAAGGTAGAAATAGCCGAGTCCGGCCACGGCAGATCGGTTTGGATGTTTTGAGGTGAAAGCGGATCGCTCGTACAGGACATAAAGCCCGTTCTTGATCATCGCCAAGGATGTTAGAAAGACACAGCATAATGAATGGTTGTGTCCTATCCTCAGGTTTCTGAGTTTTGGCTCGAAATGTTGTTAGCGGAGTCAGAGTTACACCAGTGGCCGAGAGTGCCTGTAGTTCACTACACCAAAAGCAGGCTGCAAGGGCTACTAGAAAAACAGTTTTTCGTGTCAGATGACTTAGTTGACATGAAGTCTTGGGTTCATATGGTGGGGATAGTAATGCGGATAGGACAACAGATAGCTCCCAATCCGGGAACCATCTAGTCATCCGAGACCTGTCAATCCGAAAAGAGTGGATCAGGGAGGAAATTCTAAAGTCATCGAGGAGTTGTTTGTTGCCAGCAGCCCTGAAAACAGCATTCAGGGCGGAGCGATACACTAGGATTGTAGATCCACGGATATCACCATTAAATAGGGAAGTTAGGAAGCGAAGGAAGTCTGGGAGAGAGGGATTGACAGAATCATCTTGTTCTTTGATACACCAATGAAACCATTGTTGCCAGTGGCTGTCATAGATTTTGTTGGTAGAGGTGCGAACAGCTCGGGAGGCAATGCGGAGGGCCTCGTCCTCAAAAATTCCTGTTGCTCGGAGAGCTGGATGATAACAGCCACCCGTGTAGTCGGAGTGCTTGTGGGTTCAGGTGTAGTAGCGTCCCTTTGCCTTGGAAAAGAAGATCCGGGTGGATTGGGAGGCAATGAGGTGTATCGATGAGCAGATCGAGGAGGGCTGGGAACCAAGCTGCTGCTGGCAAATCTGGGGCGAACAGTAGAAATTTGCCCTGGGAGTTGGCAATTTTGCGAAGAACCAGTGGCAGAAGCCGGGGAGAGGGAAAGACATGCGAATAGGTGATTCCAGTCCAGAGTACAGATGCACAGGCTCGTGGATCTGGGAGCGGACTGACGAATAGGAATAGGGGAAGTCTGGCATTCAACCTCGTGGCAAGTAGGTCCAGCATTGGTCGTCCCCATAGATGGAATAGGTCGTTGCATACTGAAGAAGGCAGGGTCCATTCACTGGTTGGTGGAGGACGTCTGGATAAGGAGTGGTAGAAGGCAAAAACGGAGGTGTATGCATAGTTGGAAAATATCCGAAGTGATTTGGTGAATGGATAGGGATCGTGTTCCTGGCCCTTTCTTGAGGTATGCAACAGCAGTGGTATTGTTGATGTGTATCTGAACAGTGTGGCCTGTCAGATAGTGTTGGAAATGGCGCATCCCTAGGAAGACCGCTCGTAGTTCTAAGAGGTTGATATGATCGCGAGTCTCGTGGTCCCATTTGCCAGAAACAGTCATGTTGCTGATGTGTGCTCCCCATCCTGTTAGCGATGCATTCATGAAAAGGTGGATCTGGGAAAGCAGTTCGTGTAGGGGGACCGAAGCCGTGAGGTTGAGTACGTCCATCCACCAATTCATTGTTGCAAAGGGAAAAGAGCAGTGGAGGGGTCGAGCACGCAATCGCAGAGCTTGACGTGGATTGCCCCACTCCGCTAGCAGGTAACGGTGAAAAGGCCTGGCCATTCACCTGCCGTAAGGGACTAGGTCTGCAAAGGAATCGATTATCCCACTGACAGAAGCTAGGTCTCAAAAGGTGTGAAGAGGCAGTTGGAGAAAGGATCGGGAAGTGGAGAGATGATTCTCGATTCTTTCTGGGGATGGCATGACCGATTCTGGGTTGAGATCGAAGAATACCCCGAGGGACGTGAAGGATTGGGCGGGTGTCAGTCGAGATTTGATGCCCAAGGTTGATGCCCAAGCATAGGTAGTGAAAAAGAGACATGACAACAGATAGATTGTTGGTTAACGACGAAGAGTCGCGATGGGATAGAAGACAGTCATCGAGAAAGGTGTGAATGCGGATACCTTGTTGATGGAGGTGAGCTAATACAGGACGCAATACCAAGGTGAAAATTCGGGGAGCGGCATTTAAGCCGAAAGGGAGACACAGGAATTCGTAAACTGTGCGGTCGTGAATAAAACGGAAGAGGTGCCAGACAGAGGCACGAAGATGAATGTGTAGATAGGCGTCCGCTAAGTCTAAAGAAATTGTGCAATCCTGAGGTAGTGAAGAGTTCCTTATTAGACCCCTCAGCCGCCGCCGATAGCCGAAATCACCGCCGGAAATACGTCAGCCGCATATTCGCGGCATTTTTGTTAGGCTAGCCATGTCGTCTTTTTAGGTTTTTCTTTTACCAACCAAGTTTGCCAGAATAGTTTGCCAGAATAGTTTGCCTGATTGAAGTTTGACATCATGAGCAATTTTTAGAGGCATTTCCGCATATTTGAGGGTCAACAAAAAATCAAATTGCTGCAAGGAAAATAGGTAATCCGAAGTGTAATTTAATTATCTTTTATATAGGCACTAGTCTCATCTTTGTAGGTGCTTTAGTTCAAGAGGAGTCGCTATGCGCACACGAACATGGTACGTTTTTAAGGATGCAGATTACGTAATTAAGTTAACTCAAGTTTGCAGAAAACTAAAAAATGTGTTTATTTTTAACGTTACATTTTAATGGTGTCATTTGAATTTATTTCCTTTGCCAATATAACCTATAATTTACAGCATATTTCATTTGTTGTGTTAAAAATTGTGTTTGCGTACTTAAGACTTAATGTGGCATAAAAATAAAACTTACATGCGTAACAAACGCTTTAGCTTAAAGAAATTTTATATTGCTCTCATTTTAATGTAGGAAATGCCAAAATTCGTGTAGGCTAAGCCGACAGCCGCCGAAATTGTCTTAAGCTGATAGCGGCCGAAAAAATAGTCGGCTAAGATTAGCTAGACGAAAATTGGCCGAATAATTTCATTAGCCAGTCGAATAACTTAAAATTGATCGGCTGAGGGGTCTATTCCTTATGGAGGTTGTTGTTTCCATCTGAAAATGAGGATTGTGAATGTATTGATTTAAAGGTTTGGGGTTGAAGATGAGGTGGTTGCCGCCCGTTTTCTTGTCGCAAAGAAAAATGCTGCTGTAGAATCCTGTTAGGTATTTGACTATTTATTTTGTACTTAGAATTTATTTGAGATAATAAGTTTCTTTTGTTCTAAAAGTTTTTTGATCTAAAAGATCATGTAATGTGGGTCTGATCAAGCTAACATGATTATTCTAGAGTAGGCTATCTAGATTATATTATAATCGTATGGTAGGTAGGCTATCCAGGTTTGGTTATATAGATCCGTGGTTGATGCTTAAACAAAGATGGCTGCCTGGATGGTTTGTGTGTCTGTGGATTCCTGTATGTATCTTATATTTAAATTAAGTTTATCCTTGCCATCCCTCATAAGTAATGAGTGAACAAGCGATATATTGTGAAAGAGTTTATTTGAAGGCTGAAGAAACCGCAAGTTTATTGAAATCTACATAGACTGCATATTGGGTTGAGTAGCTGACTTAAGTCATAAACTCCAGTCTCATAAACTGTGTACTTTAATTAACACTGAAGAAGCCAACAAATCCCAACTGGATTGGGTGTGGTACAATTCGGATCGCAGCCTTCTAGAGGAGCAGTTCTGATGGCGGTGTTTCCATTTCCCAAGGCGGATTTCGCAATGGGGGAGGAGGAGAAATTTTAGTTTGAATCCGTTATGGACGATAGAATGGATAATGGGATCGGTCGTAATTTGTTGCCAGGCTTTGTCATAAAATTGACGGAGGAGAATGTCAATAATGCGATCGACCCTTGGATCGCGGGTAGGGAGATGATTGTTGATGTTTCCTGTCAGCAGTGGAGGAACGGCCCAGGGATCACCCGCGACCGCGGCCCTGGGATCGGGAGACGGAAAGGGTGACGAGGAACGAGGGAAAATTGTCGGAGGTGCTTCGGATTGTTTCGTCGGACTCCAGTCCTCTTTGGGAAGATCGGGTCGAGAGAATGATGCGGATTCGTTGGCGACGGAACTGGCGGTTCTTGGAAGGTTGGGGCTTACGAGAAATGTCTAAATGTGGGGCAACTTTAGGGATTAGCCCACAGAATAAAGATTCCGATTCGTGGATCGGTTGATTTTGTAGAATGTGATGGGTGGAATCATGTAGGTTCGGAGGAGTGTTAAGGGCGATCTCTTTAAGAAGAAGTGTAGAATTAAACAAGGGTCTGGTGAACCAGTTCATGCCATGGTAGGTGGCGAAACAGCTCTTTCGAAAGATTTGGTTGATTAAAAAAAGCTAGTTGACGTGTGTTAGCTGGAGGCGAATCGTCGTATAGATGTTCACACAACGCATTGGCCGCTGTACTGAGCATATCCGCTCGAGAGGCGGCTCGAAGACCTAGGTGGAGCAGACGATCTTTATCGTGAAACACAAAGGCAGGTACAGCGGCTCGTTGTGGTAGAAACAATGCAGAACCAAAGTCAAGCTTTGCATCTGCTGTTAAGAATTCGACCTTGGGAGACATGTCAAAATTTCTTGGGTTAGCTGTGCCTTCACCAATCGGACGAAAGAAGTAATTTTCCCATCCTGGACTTGGAGGAGGCGGATCTTTATCCAATTCTAATGGCGTACCGTTACCAAGGAGGACGCCCCCTGTTCGTAGGAGCGTGGTGGAGAGTCCTAGTAACGGTGGTCTATGAGGGAGTTGATCTCGGAGACCGAATTCGAAACCTGTTGCAAGGCCACGGTTCTTGCTAGTAGTGTCCGTCTCCTTGTATACCTTGACCACTCACTATTGTGCTATTAAAGACGTTGGCAATTTTTACGTTACCAAGGCACTGGTTCCGATGCCAAATTCTATTGTCGAAACTCCACACGGCTTGGAGGAAAAATAAATGCTGCTTACTCATCGAAAAGAAAGTTTCAAGATCAACCCGGCACAATCACTAAGAGTCAAGAGACCCGGCACAAACTTCCTCGAATTCCGTCTCTTTAACCATCAAAACCCCTTCGTGCGCGTCGTTTACGCCGACTTCGAATGCCTCCCTTGCACAATCCAAACTGTTCAACCCAATCCTACCACCAGCTCGACCACTAAAATTCAGATGCACGCTCCCTGTAGTTTGAGCTACATCGTGGCTGGCCTGAACAGTGAAATCATCAACAGAGAGTATTGCTTGAGGGAAGACGCGTTCGACTTGTTTTACAAACGCAAGGTGAAGAGGGTGTAGGTTACACCGACCTGCTCAAAAATATAAAACCCCTCGACCTCACACAAGCCGAAAAACTCTCCTTCTGCCTTGCAACGTCAGTCACTATTGCGAGTAACCCTACGAACCATTCGATGAGAAGTGACAAAGAGGAAGGTCAGGGGGGCCATTATCGCACCAGCCGAAAATACAGGGGTGCCACCCAGTTGAAATTAAACTCGAGCACAGCGTACCATCATATTCCGCAGTCTGGAGGGTTATGACATGCACTGCTAGTTCTCGCAGTGCATACGTTTTGGGGGTTGGGTAGGTACCTAGTCGAGGAAATTTACATTACATTCTATGCGATGAAAAGGCTAGGAGCGTTTAAGTGCGAAAGCTGGGCAATAGACAGGGAAATCAAGTAAGTCTGTTTTGATTTCCTGGAATGTGTTCCTTCTCTAACAAAAAAAGTCATTATAAATAATACTATCTGAAGCCCGTGCTATGCACAGGTGGCATTGAATACACAGTTTCCTATGTTGGTTAGATAAGGTAGCTCATGTGCATGCCCACGTTCGACCGAATTAAGTATCTTAAAATTGTTGCGCACACTGTCTAATAAATGCTGATTCCGTTCACTCATTCAGCGCAACCTGTGACTCAAATAACCCAGCCCATCACTAGTACTCCCCTTGATCACTACTATTATATTCTTCCATGTTCGTGTTCACGGAAATATCACCCATCATGTTTCTCTGTTTCTCGAATTCCCCCCATGGCGAATGATCACTTCTACTATATTCTTCCATGTTCGTTCTGGCGGAAATGTAGTTTCAAAGTAGTGCTTAAAAGTGATTTCTATAACCTTATATTTTTCTTTTCTCCCCCCCCCCCCCCGGGAAATACACACCCAATAAACGTAAAAAATAAATTTCTATTGCCGTTCGGAAATATAAATACCTGTGAATTTTAGCATTCTTCCCCGAAGTATGCTTTACCCTGGCGGATGGAAAAAAAGCCTGGTGGCCAGCTCCATAACCCTCACTGCGCACGCGTGTGTGTGCAGTGTCTCCATATAGACAATGACTCAGGTCGATTGCCATTCATTTTCCTCTAGCATGTGCTACAAGCACATGCTCTCGAGTTTTCCCTACGTTTTCTCTGGATCGGTCCTTCGGACCTCACGATCCCATTTTTCGCACCTAATCCTTCTTTTCACTTCCATTTTTAGTTGATTGAAACTTATTTCCATCCCGTTCCTACATAACTACTTTGAGTGCTGGTTTCCGATCGATCCTGTAAAACAGCGTTTGACTCGTCAACGAAGATGGCCGCTCCTTCTTAATCCGTCGCCCGTTGATTCAATTTTTGTCGGTTTATGGCGCAATCAATCCCACAGCCTCGAACTACGACTGGTGCACGAAGCGGATTGAACAATGTCTCACTTCTCATCACCGACCATACCATCCGAATGAACGACGACCGAACCAATCTCTGGTGGATCGCACAATCCATGAATTCTGCCAAGCATTTTCTTTTCGATGTCAAGTTATCTGCACCAACTCGAGGGCCATCGCCGTACAAGACGTCTTCGCTCCTCCCCATTTAAGTCGAAGACCTTCGATCCTGTTTCCTTCAATCCATCATTTCGCATTTTTGGATTGCCTGCTGTCGTTTAAACGGATCACGTCATGCCCCGATCCACAAGAACTTCGAGTCAGTCCATCACGCTGCTTTTCTGCCTCCCTTGACGGGCGAAAAGCAGGAAAACTCATCCACCATTTTTAACGCTGCACGTAAGCCGAAGCTGTTCAAAATGGGACCAAAACAACGAGGAGGATTCTCTCGCCAGGGATTTGCATCAATTGCAAACGATCTTTCAGCTTCCCACGTGAATTTAATAGAACCAGCGATCTGCAATTGCCTTGCTATTACCTCTAAGAAGAAAAAATTCGACCCACACCCAGCATGTCAGTATCACCAAACCTGTGATTATCATTTACGCAAATGTACTGTATGTGCTACAATAGGTACAGACACTTGGGTGCTAATTCAAAGCAAGCACCTTGCCTCACGGAAACACCTTCAAAAACTAAATGAAAAGAAAATTGAGAACCAACTGAAATCTGGGGCCAAATCAACTGCTGTTGTTCCCCCCACACCTGGAAAATCGCTTCTCAAGCAACAGTGCACTGAAACAACCTCATGTACTCTCGCCACAACCAGTGAGTCCAACGAGGACCCAAAACTGCCAGCAATTGTATCAAGCACGCCAATCACCTCCAAAACCCAAAACACATCAAGTTCTTCATCATCAGCCACAGCCACCTCATTGACGAATTCTTCTCCATCCACATCATCAAAACCATCAACTCGTGATTCCACTCCACAAGTCGCATCGACGACAAACCACCTCAAACCAACAAGCCAATCTGCACACAAATCGACCCAATAACATAATCTTCCGGAAATCAAAGAAAATGTCGGACAACTGTCACCACGCCGAACTCAATTTTACTACCATTTGGACTCGGACACCCTGAATTTTCGGACGAGACCCAAACTGATCAACTTGATTTCTCGGACCACATTGTCCTCCAAAAACAAGTGAAAATGAATCTTCACCTACCAAAGAATTGTGTACCGCAACTTCATAGCAACATTCAGCCAATAACTGACTATGTGCAAAAACTCGCCAACAACTTCTCTAAGTTGGCAGATTCCGAAAAACGACTCAAGGCCAAAAATCACAAACTAAAACAAAAGCTTGCCAGGTTACGCCTCACACTAGATCAAGTGAACACTGACCAAAAGAAAATCTCATCATTTCCGATCTCCACACAACGAAATTGGCTCCTCAAACGCTGCATCTTATCATCATCATCCAGACGTCCGGCCTACAGTTTTTCTCCAAGACCTTCCGTACCGTCTCAAAACCCCAACATCATTCCCAAAGATCCACGTCACCCGAAACGAAGAAAATCTGCAACAAAAACTATAACATCCTCGACATCCAACTTATCAATAAAACCGATTGCGACACACACCAAACCAAACCAACCTGTGTTGTGCCCCACAATACCTCTAGTCAGGCCACCCCCCCCCCTACCTGTCTCCCACGACAAGACAATGATTTTGTGGATCGACGGCAACCGCGCCTTACCAGAAGACCTTCATTTCACGGCAGATTTGGCAATTTGACAACAGCGAAACCTTTGAGCCTGCCATACTAAACATGGTTAAGGCATCAGACATTAGAACACGTCGCCAACCCTGCGGAACTTGTCGCTCCTACGCCAAAGGATACGCCTTCACCTTTCCAAGAAATCCCAAAAATTGAATCACCTGCTTCCCAACATCTCTGGAAATCACAGCTTGGCCCGGAACAAAGCTTCTCCAAAGTGTACTTACATTCCCACCCTGGAAAACCCTTGTTCCAACATCAATATTCACAAAAAAAAGTGTGTGTTTAACAGTCTCCCGTAACGTGAAATCAAAATCATAATGGGCCTCAACTGCAACAACCTCAACTTCACTCTCTTCATACTTTGACATCTGACATACTAACC
The DNA here is from genome assembly GCA_023313725.1 of Lithobius niger. Classification (NCBI taxonomy): domain Eukaryota; kingdom Metazoa; phylum Arthropoda; class Chilopoda; order Lithobiomorpha; family Lithobiidae; genus Lithobius; species Lithobius niger. The sequence continues at coordinate 60,579 of JAHWFP010065808.1, forward strand.
TGAAAATTGCAAGACCCCATCAATGTGCATCATTATCTTTCTATTACAAAGAAAAAAACCAACCTCACAACTTCATCCACTTCACTAGTGCTAAACATCCATGAAGACTCCAAACCAGGTAATCGACTCAAACCCTCACCACCCCACCGTCTCTACAATCCTGTTCCCCTTTTTCCGAACCGCCACCCAACCTTCTTCAATTCTAACTTCCCGGTTCTGCCATGGGGTGAACAACCTTCATCAACCAGCTCGTACCCCTAGGGAGTCCTGTCAGGCGGTGCCCGCCACCTGCTTTGACGAGGTCTGGGTGAATGCTAAAAATCACAGGTATTGTATATATCTGAACAGCAATAGAAAAAATATTTTGCCAGCCCCCCTGCCAGGCCGGCTGAAAATGGTTTCGATTGCCTAATAGGAAATATACAATACCTTCACCCGCCCTACCTCCCCTCTTGAGTCACCACCTGACAAATCGAGAGGAAAACGGATGACAATCGACCTGAGTCTTGTCTATATGGAGGCACTGCACACACGTGCATGTGCAGTGAGGGTTACGGAGCTGGCCACCTGTCTTCTTTTTCATCCTCTAGGGTAAGGCATACTTCGGGGAAGAATGCTAAAATTCACAGGTATTGCATATTTCCTATTAGGCAATAGAAACAAATTTCAGCCGGCCTGGCAGGGAGGGGGGGGGAGCTAGGGCTGGCAAAATACTCTTAATTACTTTAAGAAATCATTTAGGTAAAAACACAGGCATTAACAGGCTAACCTACACAAAAATGCAAAATTCCCCAATTTACTGCAAGCAGTGCGAGTATTTTCGCTCAAATTTTAAGGAGCATTATCAAATATGGTAGCGTCATAGCCAGCCTTTCAAACACTTGTTTGAATGGCATGTGCTTGAATATTTAGTAAAGAATGGCCTGCAAAAATGCCTACCAAATTTTCTTTTTTTAAAGTAAAACCAGAACCATTTTTCTACATACAAAATTAAAATTCCAAATGTGAAAATGTGGGTCGTAATGGTTGAATGTTTAATGACTTGCAAATTTCTTTTTGATTTAAAAAAAATCAGAATTGGGTTTTCATTCAAAAAAGTGGTCCCTATTTTTGTTACTTTCCCGCAGAGGCGTGTTTATGGGCCACCCAATATAAATTAATGATAAAATTGAGATGAAGAGGGTCACATAGATTCATTAGTGGATATTAAAATTGGTCCTATTTTTGTTACTAGTAAATTCATGCAGAGCAGTTTTCCCAGGCCTTTAAATGTAACTTAAAAGGCATTCCCTCTCCCTATTTTCGTGCATCCTGCTTGCATATAGCTTTTGCAACATTTACACAAATAAGTAAAATGTAGCAACAGTCTCATACGTGAGAAAATACAGGAAACAAAGTGTTTGCTACATTTACGTAAGTTTGAACTGTTGCAAAATCGCGCTGAGTTCATAGTTACGATTTATTTTAAGTTTAAATGCTGCTGCTAGAAGCAAATATCCAAAAACTCTATTCCCACACTAGATTTGCGAAATACAACCGTTTGGCTTCATGAGGCGTGGCTCAGTTCACTTGGAGGACTGTGTTTACAGTGGAATGTTTACAATGGACAATCTGTTGTAAACTAGTCACATGTAAATCCGTTGTAAACAGTCAGACGTGACACGCCCTCCAAGTTGATGAAGACAAACAGTTGAATTTTCACAAATCCAGCGTGAGAATAATACTTGTCGAAAACTTGCTTGCAATAGCAGCATTTGAACTTTGAAAAAATAGGTAACTATGAACTCGTGGAATAATTTCGCTTCAAAGCAAATCTGCCAGCAGTGATATTTCTACCACTATTCACTCATTTTCAAAACTCACAGAACAATGAAAGTACTCGCACAGTCTATATCATGCGAATTTTTGATAGCTTATCGTGATAATATGTATCAGTTTGTTATCAGACCCTCACTATGGTAATTCTCAATCTTGTTTACATTGCTGCATGTATTTTTGAAATTTCCCCGTTATCCTATCCCTCTGTATGTATGCTGCCGTCGTCCTTTCCATCTGTTTGGATTGGAAGGTTCTTGTAAATTCATGAAGGCACTATTTCTTTTACAATGTCCCTGGATGGCAAGCAATTCCAATCCCTTAGGTGTCGATCATTGCGTTCCCCCATTCAATATCATGCTGATTTTCTGTGCGGTGGGTGGGTATGCTATTTACTTCTACTTTGTTCCGGATATCAGCCAGGTGCTGGTTAAGCCTCGTATACACACCTTTTTGTAAATCTCATCACGTCCATCGCATGTAATCCTGTAAACTCCCTCTCGTGTTTGAAAATGAGTCGCGGTCAACTGGAAACCTACTCCATCCGTCCTTTTTTGCTCGCGGGGACTCTTTTCTTTAGCAGCTGCGATTTCAGCCTCTAGCATTCTTAAGTAGGTGCTGATGCTTCTCTTGAGCAGAGGTTACTACACGAGAGGCATCAGCACCTACCACAACATCGCTAAAGGCTTAAAATCACAGCTGCTGAAGAAAAGTTCCAGTGAGCAAAAAACGATGATGGCGATGGACAAGCTGATGACAAAAATGACGAGGGAAGGAGTAGGATCCTGTTGAGAGCGACTGAAATTATTTTGATGATTGTTCCAAATACAAGACAGGGAGTTTACAGGATTCCACGTGGTGGACGCGACGCAACTGATATTACTAAAAGGTAAGTATTACAGGATTCAAGAGCACATGGCTGAAATGGACGCAAACAGCAAAGCCGCCATCCACTGCACAGTATCATATTGAATGAGGGAAAAGCAACGACACTCCGGGTTTCAAATTCTGGCAATCCTTGCCAGCTAAGGAGATTGGAATACCTTGCCAACTAGGAACATTGTGAAATAAATCGATTACCAAGCCCTCATCAATTTACAAGGACCTTCCAATCCAGACATCAAATTTCTCGTCAACCGAATTCAGCAATCTACTTGAGAACAGATGGAATGGATGATGGCAGCATACATACAGAAGGCTACGACAATCGGAAAATCTCAAAAATACACGCAGCAATGCAAACAAGAGTGAGAACAACAAAGTGAGGATCTGACTAAGACGTAAGTGATTTGCTATCTTATCACGATAAAGCTGTTGAAAATAAGTGTTAATAGTGGTAGAAATATTATTGCCAGCAATGTAAATTAATGCTAAAATGATGAGAAAAAAGGGTGATGTATTAAAAAGGAAAAGTTTCAGTAAAGCGTTTATTTACCGCACAAAAAGTACAGAAGTACCATCTCTTTTTTTACATCAATCCAATATTTTGAAATTAAATGAATATTTGTCACACAAATAAAGCTGCTCACTTTCAGAGAATAAGCAAGTGGAGGAACGGTCAGCAACGCGATCTCCAGGACTGTTCATGGCTGGTTGGTTTGTATTCATCCGCGAGCTTACATGATGAACGAATGATATGCATTCCAGTGGGCCCAACTTTGTTGGGGTCCTTACGAATCTGGATACGCCAGGATTTTTTTTCAATATAGTAGGACAACGGATGCTTCCCCTCGACAAAATATTTAAACTTTCCACCCTCAGTTTTTTTTAAGCAAACCTATTTTTTTTTATTATTATTACTTTTAAAGTTTAAAGGTAGCTTAATTTACCATGTAAAACTTTATTCAAGGAGGAATTATCTCCACCAAAATCTGATGGTTCACAAAAGGCTTTTTTTGAGGGGAAGAACTAACGAATGTCTTACTTCATTTGATAAGCGTGCTCTGAAGCCAACACTTGAGAAAAATTAAAGGACTCCGCACATTGATGACACTGACATTGTCTTCTCTAATGGCACGTCGCACTTGTTCAACTCTTGGAGTTTCATTATTGCCACAAAAATATATATATATATCTCGCGAACTTCCCTCCAAACTGTGGAAGTACCTTCAAAACGTGCTTTCAGACATTTGGCTTGCTTTTGTTTGCTTGGCGTCATCAAATGCCCACCCTTACTTTAATTCTCTTACAATACATGTGAAGACAAACTTCAGCCACACTGCACAATTCTGTTTCGAGTTAAACTTCACTGATGGCTTGTTTCGGATCACGTTGGCAAAGTTGGCTTTAGATTCATTACAGTGTTCATCTGGGAGCTTGTAAGTGGCTTTTCACGGGGATATCGTTTGTAAAATAATCCTAGAGGAGGCATCACTCACTCTGGTGTTGTAATCGTCGCCATCTGGGAACTACTTGTAATGCACGCAAGGCCGCTAACAATCTTGATTAAACAAATTGCTGTTCAAGTATTTTTAAATAGGCCTACTTCAGAAAAGAGCAATAACCGACTACTGCATCCTAAAACCTTCCAAAGGATTTTCGTTCGAAACACGTTACATTTAAGGCTGGAGAAAATTGGACTACATTCGTCTAGTGTCATTATTCAAAAATCTGCTTAGGATGAACAGGCTCACCTAACATCCTAACTTTTCCTCCACTCGATATTTTCCTAAACAGACCACAGCAACTGCCAATATTATAACCTACCACAAAAATATACTTGGTACAGAACAGTATTTTCTAGTATGTACGAATATTTGTTCATGCACATTCACGCACACACTGACCTTTTATTTATGTTACTTTGTACAGTCATTGGATTCGAACAGACTGCTTCTTGGTTTGGAGATGAAGCCGATCACTGGCATGTGCTTGCTCACTACGCTCATGCTCCCTGAGGACACCTCACAAAGCTCAGTGTGCTTTGGGACTTAGTTTTGGCCTCGTTTTGTATCTGCCCATATTTCAGGGCACCACGCGTGAAAGGGTTGGTAATGGTCAACAGTTTCATAAAATCTCAATTTTCAAAAATTTTACAGCAATCAAATATGGTGGAGTAAAGCAAAACATTAAACAAAAAATACAATTTTGAACAGGTTTTCTTTTTTGGTTTACACAACCGTGAAGCACTAAAACAACACAAAATTTTTTTTTTCAGTATCCGTACAGCGTAAAATAAGCACAAACATCAGAAATAAACAACAATCACAAATGAGCCAACTTCCAGTTGATTTGTGCTTCTATTGGTTTGTTGTTTCTACAATACTTTTCGCTAAAAAAAATAAGCTTAAAACATAAATTAATCGAAAAAAGAACTGCAGTTAATATCACAAAACTACTTGCACACCACGAACTATCCACTAGATCTGTGCACTAGCAGGCTTGTTTTTATTGGAATTGTAACAAAATTCAAAATTATACTAAAATTTGTACTAAATGTATCAAAGCAAACTGCAGGTACCAATTAGGGGTCAGACAAGTACAGTATTGAAATAATCGAATGTATGTTAGTTAAAAAAAAAGCATTCTAATAAGATATAGGCCTATCCCATTCGAATATTCGCCTTTACAGTAATATTACACGAACTTTGCTAAGTGTGTCTATTTTTAATTATTTTTGAGTTTAAATTTCATTTTCGAGTTGCTTATCGATTCCCCACAATTCTATTCAACCTTCTTCCCTCCGACCAACTACGCTATATGGGAATGGTGCATGTATTTTGGGTAGTACTCTTGCAGGACGAATGGGGGAAGGAGATTAATTTATTCTTTTGGCTTTAATAATTAAGCATTGTTTTCATGAGTTGTATAGGCATACTACAGAGAAATTAAACTTTGGTATTTAATGAAATATGGATTTTTTTTGAGGGGGAGGGGGTGTGAGACGGGCCTAAACAGTTAATAAAAACACTGAATATTTTTTTTTTTTTTACAAATTTTCGAATGTTTTTTTTGTCTACTCGTCCGACCTTTAGTACCAATTCCATAAATTGAAATATTGTTGCCAGTAGTGATCTTACCCAAAACTGTTAATACAAATGTATTTTTTAAACAAATTTAAATAAAACCAAGGCAAAAGTTGAGACATATGTATTCCATTTCTATCAATACAACCACCATACTTTAGTAAACACAATATGACTAACATTCACGTTACCATTGACATGCGTTCCAGCACCCAAATATCAAAATAATAAATTTTTAGCTAAAACAACACAAATACACTAACTAAAAACCCCCGCAACAAAAACTATCGCCGAAATACAACCAGGCAACACGGGAGAGCTAAACCAGTGTGTGTAGCACAGATTGCTACAAATTTTTCTTCACACTTTTTGCCACAATGCTCGGTTATTGTTGAACAGAGTTTTTTTGTAATTTAACCCTTTTATGCCGAATTAATTCTGGTGACTTTTTTCAAACATAGGTCATTCGCGGGATTCGAACTGGCATACACTTGGTTTGGAGACGAGGACGCTAACCATAAGGCTATTACTGCTCGGGTCCCCAGGGACCCCTATGAAACTAGCAGCATGCCTGGGGACTTGTAAGTTGCTAAATTTCTTGAATTGCTTCATTATCGCACACATCAACTGATTTTTCAAGCAATGCACTCTCCTAGTAGGTTCAAAATTAAGTCACTTCATCTATCCAAGCATTACTTTACTTCAGATGACGAAGTCCAAAGCTAAAAAATGTTAAAACTTTGAATACATTTCTTGTCTGCCTCACACACAGTATTCTTTAATGCTTTCCATGTTGGCTTTCCTGTACGACATTTGCATGCAAAGATTGGAATGCAGCAGAGGGTAGGTTAGGTCTTTTTTAATTTAAAATGGGCATTTTACGTTGAGGTTTCATGATAAAAGTATTGTTGTAAAGTTAACTCACTTAACCATTTCTTCTTCAGCAGTAAATTTTCACTATTTATGCACAGCGAATATCCCGCGACTACAGAATTGTCTCATAAGCTGCAGTGGTCGTTTGGTTTTGAATATTGTCTTATTGCACCTGATATTACTGGGCCAGCTGGGTTTGATGCTTTTTTTCCTGCTGCGGGTTTGTGGGTGGGAGGAAAAAGGGCCTTAATTTGGCTGACAGCACCCTTAGTAAGGTTACATGGTGGTGAATTCTGTGTGGCAAGTGTGAGGGATAGAAGTGCATGGTCTTGAATAGCTTCTTTTCATAGAAGATAACTTCCGTATTTTCAAAATCGGGCGAGTGAGCAGTGACGTACAGCGAGGCCATCGGTGAGATCAATTTGTTGCACTGCTGTTTTGCGCTCTGAATTTCACGTTTTCTCACAGCGTTTTGTGTGCCCAATGTAAGTTATGGGGCATTTAACGCATTGGATCCTGTACACGTTCGATCGGTAACTAGGTGGGATGAGTTTTGACGGTGGCTTGAGAAGAAGGGGGTCTTGACGTAGGGGGTGTGGGAGAAATTTTGTACGAGTCTTGTGAATGCAGCAGAGGTTAGTCTACGTTCTTCTTAACGGCAGCATGAAGTACTGTAGCATGTTTTAATGGGAGCAGCATCATCTTTGGTTTAACTTCATCTTTACCGCAAGAATCGTTGGTGTTATACTAGGCCTTCGATTCCATACAAATTGGGTTTACCTTGCAATGATAGGGCGGTAGGAGCAAAATTTGTGTGTCCCTGTGTGTCAATTCAATAGGTCTTTGGGAATCTCCAAAGCAGAGTTCTTCACTTGGCATAGTTGCCTTAACTGCAACTTCTTCATTTAGATAGGCTCGCAAATTGGTTTAACCAGTTATCTTTTTTTCCCCCACACACTTGATGGAATGAAATTATACTCGTGTCCATGGCCCGACAACCCCGGAATTGACCATCCATTTCTACATGGTAAATCACCACATTTTGCATTGAATTAAAAAGGTTCCACCAGGCAGTCGGATAGCGTTCGTTTCAAGCATGAAAATAGACTAGTAGGTTTACTAATCTTCCACTTGGGAACATTAAATCCAGTCGTCAGTCGTCTTTGAAATGTCTCGCATGCAGTTTGCTGTTGAAAGTTTAATCGAACCAATTTTTTTAGATTTTTTTATAAGTCTCTAATGCTTGTTGCTTCTGTGCCAAGAATGGGCAGATCGTTGTCTTCATTGATAGCACGTCATATCATTTTAACACTGGAAATCCGATTCTACCAGTCAAAATCACACACTTGTCAACAACCAAGCTTTTGTCGTGGATCTTATTGCAACTGTTTGTCCATACTGCATAACTGTCCACTCGTTGTCTCATTTTTGTTTTGAAACACGGTGAAAAGTCAGCGAAAATCTCACTAGACCTCTTCTTGCACTGTACCTAGTTGATGTCTGCTGCAGTTGTTGCTTATCATAAACATTCAATATAGTTTGCTTTCGGGAACTTGAAAGGGGTTTTCCTGGGAAATGATGGTTAGAACTACATTGCAGATGAAATACACACGACCATAATGTTGGAAAGATATTTCTAATATGTAAGCAAGTGCAAAATATATACTCGCACAAAAGAAAAAAAAATGTGCAGCCAGTCAGGTATTCATTTTGAGTTGTAGATGTAAGCAATTGATTCCACTTCTAGTGCTAAGTGTGGTTGAGCTTTAGCATCACAAAACTTGATCTTACTTACTACATGGTTATCCTACATAATCACATCTGCATGAAGTTTATGCTCAGCACGCATATAATTACAGATAAATAGTTTTAACACCACCTTTCAGTTTTTGTATTCCTGTCCAAAACCATCAACATGAACCTTTTTTAAGTGGTTTGATTTCATTGCTTACCGTATCATCTACATCTAAACGGGAAAAAGCTTTGAATAGTGAAGCCAGCCTTGGACATAGACAATCAATTACAATACCAGGCATTACCAAATGATAATTTAAAACCTAACAATACTTAAAGTGTCATGCAGTCATCTTTTAAACATCCTGCTGAAGCTGTACAGTACTAGAAAACTAGGCTAGAGAATTAGCTTAGGTAAGTTCAAGCAGATGGGCCCAAATTTTAGCCAATACATAATGAATTAACCTAAACAAAATACTTTTAACGTTTTACTTTAATTATGATTTTTATGAAATTGAAAAAAATCACAAAAACTGGTTATTTTAAAGTGGCACTATCACCGATTGAAAACCGTTAACAAATACTATGGCAGCATCAAGCAGCAGTGATAGTGTTAACCTGTACAGCTTGCTCTCAGATGCATGAGGACGTTCCACATTTCCACTCAATAATTAAGAACGTTCGTTTCGTAAAAAGAAACGATATTGTGCATTCCTTCTCATGATGCAAGCAAGTACTAGATACGCCAGATGTTGCCAGATTCTGCCTGCCTACTTTCCATCCGTGATAGTGCCACTTTAAGCAAAGGTTCGTCTTAACCTCTAACTCCATGCCCAAAAATTTGGTTTCTGTGGTCCCATTTTGGCAATGATCAGATGCACTCTCCATGTAAAGGCATTCATTTTCTTAAAGAGCCTTAAAAAAGAGCAAGCTTAATTTTCAAACAGATAATCCTTTTTGGGCCAGATTTGGATAGGGTAGTTAACACTAGCAAAAAAATCTCATGGTGCACTCCCGACAACATAAAAGTTTAAGAACCAAATGTGAATAACGTTTTTCGTCACACTTACCGTAAATCACGGGGCCACTTTGCTGCTTTTAAGGGGAGGAGGAAGGGGAAGAAAGGAAGGCCACTACAACGGTTCTTATAGAAAAAAAAAAGAGAAAATCAAGACGTAAAATCACACCAGACACTTTTTTGTAGGAATGAAATAGATCTTCTTCAGTGCAGGTGCAGTCAGTGGAAGATTGAATTCGCTTAGAGAAACTGGAGGGGGAAAGGGGTTAGCGTTAACGTGGGAAAATCGCAAATTTTTTTTAATGTGGACATGGGCGTTACCTCCGATTTACGCTACTTTGAATTGAGATTACTGCTCACACACAAAATAAAAATAACGTACTTCAAAACGGTATATTCTTAGATTGATTAAAATTAATAACACGCAATGTACAATTTCAGCTTTATGTAAGCCCGAATACATTTACTACTCTTGGGGCGATAGAATGAACACTAGGGTGGGCTGAAGAAAATTTTTTTTTTTTTTAATATTGGTATTCTATTAGTGTGCAAAGGGTGCCTACTGTAATCAGTAAGAACAGCGTAAAATGTTTTCCCCATGTATTGAATAATACCTTCTGTCCCCACAGAAGATATTAGCTACCCAATTTGAACTGATTCACCAGTTACAGAAAAAAAACCGAACAAGTCAAAATATGGTCCAAACATTGTTTTACACGTGCAAATGATGAAAACGGTAAGAAATTATGTTTTTTTTGGGGGGGAGGGGGGAAGAGGTGTCACACTTTTTTTTGGGGGGGGGGGAAGAGGTGTCACACTTCAAGGAAAATTATGGGATCGGGAAACAATCAAATTTCCCACCAATGCACTTATGACAAAAAAGAAGCCTTAACTTACAGATGACTACAGATCCAACTAGATTTTGTTAACAGATTTTCACCCGTCTTCTTTAGAAGTGAGTTTATTGCTAGGTCCTTTGAGTATATCACTGTTATCGTTTGGTGGAAGGGAAAGTTTAAATCGGGCGCGCACGAGTTACCACTTATCTTGTTGTGGCATCGAATCTGGACATCCCATTGTTTGTCAAGTTCCAAAGCCAACCGTGGTCTAACAAGCCTGTCGATGTAGCAGAAAATCGGCCGTGCTAGTTTCTTCAGTTGATGAAAGCGAGTAATGATGATCGATTAGAGGGCCCTCAGGTGCTGATCACCAGTTGTGGTAAATGTAACTTTTTCTTTCAAAATTTCTGAACAATACCATTGTATTCGCTATATACCGGTTTTTGCTAGTTGGAAGAGGATTTAAACCCGTCTTTTGGTCGAATTCCGGCATTATCAAAACGTAACAAGAACATGCCTCAACAAATCTGTGCCTATTCCGAGCCCCACAAACCTTACAAATGGAAGATATACCATCCATTGAAAGGATATGCCAAGTATCAGCTCCAAGCACTGAATGATGCCACGTCTCCAGCCAGTATTAATGGGTGTGCCATCCAGAGACGTGCGGTACCAAGTTTTTCAACCCGATACCAATACCTTATTAAGCTGAGTATTGGAATCACAATACTTTCTCGATACCGATACTTTTTTGATACCGATATCTTTTTAAAGAAAGCAGTTGGAATAAACAAAGCCAAATGACGTCATCTGTAGCTTCCATTATTACAATTATCCTTCAGAGAGAAATATTTCAGATGCCAATAACATTAAGCTTAAATCCTTGTTACATTAAACAATTAATCTTAAAAGTTTTACTAAGGCCTACTGGTATTAATGGGAAAAAAATATTAAATTTAAATTAGTGTATCCTACGAAATAAGACAACCGGTCAGTACGGAAATTCAAAAATAAACTCAGATTAGCCTACATGGAATTTACTTACATTCTACATACTTATTTGCCTTAAAGAAGGCGACTAAGACTTAGTGGCCAGACAATACTTATTTCTGTTAGACAATAAGATGAAGCTGCCGCTAACAATGTACAAGCCTAACAATGATGAAGAAGGCAACAACAGATGAAGACTATGGGCTTCAAACAATGCCATGAATTAGGAAATCAAAAGCTTTAATAATGCTGGCTATAAGAGCTGAAATGAATAGTTGGTTGAGTAACAACCACTGCATGCACGATCATTGTTGCGGGTTTAACAAGCTGGTATCAAGACAGAGAAAAAGGCAATGGAGCTACACTGAGAAGTGCGATTTACTTTCATAAGAAGACGAATACCTCGGGACCCTAGGAGAGGGGGTTGGTAGGACAGATCACCCAATGGGGAAGTGCGGGGAGGGCAAGGGACCGGAGGTACAGAGGGAAATACAGGGGATTCGGGGTAACGGGGGTCTCTTCATGCTGGCGCATGCACAGACGATCTGTGTGGGTACCAAGCCATGAAATAATTTTAACAATGAAGAAAAATAATTTATAGTTCCTCTCACAACACAGTGAAGTGACAAAATGTTTACTCCAGTAGAAGTACTTTTAAAAATGAAGTATTTATACACAACGCATCATTCACATCCTTCCCTAGTGGTTACCAAGCAACAACAAGTAACGCAGGAAAGTCATCCAAATTCAGCTACCCAAAAGCCAAACAAACGAAAGCCAGAAATACATTGTGAAATATTGCATTAAATACGTTTAATGCTTTTAATTAATAAAAATAACCTAAAGCGAATGAATAAATACATACAAGTTTAGTTCCACGTGTCAAAACTTACCATACTAACTCACACGATAAACTGTTGGACTACGTAGTCGTACGGCAACTGTTAACTGACAGAAGCCGCCTCGTGATTTTGGTAGTATTTTATTACTTTCGACAACAAAAGCAAGGTGAGGAGAAAACTGTTTACAATAAATTAATACGTGTTCCCCTGAAGCATGTGTAAATCCTGGACTAACGAAAAAAAAAGTAGTTATTAACCCTATATACGCGTTGCGCCCGAAATCGGGCGTGCAGTATTGTTGCAGAACACGCGTTGAGCCCGATATCGGGCTGCTGATGACGTCTGAACAAGGCAGCTCGTGATTCGCTAGTACTGCTTCTTAATGTGAAATAAACAAAGGAATTGGCCAATGGACTATCACCTAACAAATCGGCATTAGATAACATCAAGAAGACGAACCAATCCCGTCGTATTATTTCAATTTTCGCGCCGTACTCTCATTCTCAAGGGGCAGCAATTTGCGAGCCATTCAAGATGGCGTTATCGTCTAAGAGAATTGCGCCCAAGCGATGTGGATTATTACGTATGGGCTGACGATTCAAACAGTAAAAAAGGATTAAGTGATAACAGCTGTAACATAAAACTACTGTTGGACTGGCTGAGCAAAAGTCACAAAAGTGAATTGTAATATGGAACTGTAGTGTTAGACCATGCAGTAGGAGGCTGTCCAAAAGAGCGGCGGGCAAGCGGCAGGCGGGCGAGCGGCGGCGGAGAAGTGATCGCCCTCCCGTCTTACAACAATCGTATGTGGAAGTAGAAGTACATTCATGCCGGCTACCGCTAAACTAGTGACTGATCGATTTGTTTGCAAGCTACAACAATGACAAGGTAAAGAGAAAATACTTTTATATTTATTATTTAGGCCGTTGATGTGTCGCACTTTGTTTAAATGTTAGGATTTATTTACAACAGCGTACAGCGTTCATCTTTCCCGTACGAGTATTGTTGGGAAGCCAACATCACTGATATTGCTGTCACAAAATAAATGCGCGCAGCAGGGTAGAGCACATGGTAAAAAATCAGCGTATATAGGGTTAAATTGACAGTGTTGTCAAATAAGTGTATGCATTTCAATCAATGCGACCACTCGTTTGTTTACATATAGAACTAGGCGTTAAGCCTGCAGTGTTGCACGAATCTTCGAAGGAATTCGTTCTGTTGGCCAACGTTTTGAATCCTAGCACGAAACATGAAATCAACGCAATGTTTTCCTTCTCACCGCCGTACTAATTTGGCGTCGCCGCTTACATTGATCGCTGGTAGCGCCGCACTGTGAGAGGACCTGGAGATGGGCCTGGCAATAGCATTACAACCATTGCGGAATTCTTGCTAAAACGCTACTCAAGAACAGAGACCAGCAATGTAATGAAGTCTTGGCTTCCATAAACAGACAGCAATCAACTGTAACGTATTCTGCTCCAGCAATCATCGTTCTTCTTGAATTAAGTTTACAGACCTACTCCCCCCCCCCCCCAACTCCCGACCCCACTCCCAACTCCCATTTTCACACACACTGGCTAAGAAACGCTTTCACGGATTAAAATTTCTTCAATCCAATTTTGCGCACACTGGCTGAAATCACAGGATGCACCGTTTAAAGAATGTGAGCGCTGAACCATCATCTTTGCATGAAACAATCTTTCTGTGGAAAGTCAATAAATAAGCTTTCGTAGAACAAAAGTTGAAACCTTTAGCACGGCTGCTTTGGCATTTTCCTTTTCTGGGAGAGGAAAGAAGTAAATCGCCGGCCTATGGTGGCCTAACAATGGCTCATTGTTTTGTTTTCACTCAGGGCTTTGATTGTAAACGACTACTTTGCAAGATAGCAATGATCAGCCTCGTGCTCAGCAGCGATTGTTGTTGTCCACTTTGAAACAATTCAGCTTAGCTCTGAAAGCCTTCATCTGCAAATTAAATAAGCCATTGCATCGTTTCCAGCTGCCAGCCTCGAAATTAACAACGTAGCTTAGTTTGATTTAAAAATATATGCATTTAGCTGAAACATGGATTCTTTCATTTTAGCCATCAACAATCAGCGGTTTGGACGTTTGTTTTCAATCCTTAGCACGTGCACCAGGAATTCTTAGGCACCGTAGCAAACACATTATACGTACACGAAAACAATGAGAAGCGAATAAAGTGATTGTTGTCCTTCCGGTTTTCCTTTTAGCTTTCCCTTTAGCCTTCCTCCAGGATTATTATGTAGATGATGTCCAACACGTCGGCAGATTTTATGCACTAGGAAAATTATTTTACACCATCCTTAATTTCTTATTGATCGCATTGGGGCACCCTTTCTGCACTATTAGCACATCGAAAAATCTTTTTCAGCCCACAATAATGTAAGTCTGGGTGGGCTGACACACCACAATCTCTGTGCCTATACTGTTAGTTTCCTTTAGTGATTGGAATGTACTATTTTTATCCAAAAATATTTTACCAAAAAATAGTGGAATTAACATTTCAATAAAACATTTTCACATTTTTTTAAAGCTTTCAAATTCTGTTAATCTCAAATTGTTATTCATTGATAGGCCGCTCAGCTGCGGAGTGGCAGTAAGAATCCAACAGAAAAAATACTGAACAGAAAGAGAAAATATTTTTTTTTAATCTCAGTGACCTTGTCAATTTTTGAAGAAAAATGTATTCAAACTTGCAAGTGAGAAAAATATTAAAGGACCTAAAGAAAAAAAGGTTTGTTGCAGTAACGTTGAAATTAAAACTAAGTACAGTGTGCACAACCAATTTTTCCCCGTACGAGTTAATACTACCTACCTGTAATGTTTTTAAATGAGAAATTTTTTTAAATGATGGTTAAAATGCGAACGTCACAAAATGGGTTTGCAGGGAAGAGGGGTCAAGATACAAATGAGTAGGCTAGCAAAATTTCCTAAATGTAATGAAACACTCGTTTGACGTGTCTACGACAATGTACAGTACCTGAAACCTAAAAAAAAAGCACTGGGATGAGAAAGTCGGCTTACCTCCCTAATAGGGATAGAGCTTTAAAACTTTAGGGTTGCTGAGCTAGGGTCTTGCGAAATACCGGTAATCGGCAATCACAGTGGCTAAATCTGGACATTTTACAATATAATTATAACACAATTGCCACCAGCTAGTCTTCAGCACTGTTCTATTTAAATTTTTGAAGAGTAGACTTCTCTTCTTCTTCAGAAAACAAAGAAAAAATTTGAAAAAACTCGTAGGCTACAAAGTTGAAGCGAAGACTCGACTCACGTTGGCAACTCCCACAGGCAGTAGACACGGCCGCTATCGCCCCTTAAAGATCAGTGGTGGTTGCTGCGCATTGGTCGTTTGAATTAAAGGTCAAACCGACAACTCTTGTTATGTAGCCTACGAGTTTTTTCAAATTTTTCCGTGGGTTTCTGAAGAGAGGTCTACTCTTCGAAAATTTAAATAAGAACAGTGTTAAAGACTAGCTGGTGGCAATTGTTATAATTATATTGTAAACTAGCTAGTGTCTTATGTGGGGGCTGGCATTTATGGGAAAACACGAGTTGGTGCTATGTACATTCTGTCCCATCTGGTATCAAATGGTACTATTAAATATTTCGCTACGAACATAATCTTAATCCACGATGAAGACTGCCACTATACCTTCCAAGCAGATTTACAAAGGGCTGGGGACCCGGGGG